>MU574732.1:3090822-3140728 GCA_024362625.1 Silurus asotus
ATATATATATATATATATATATACAGCACATAATTCTGCTTCTTCTGCAGGTTACAGTCTGTTTCTGGTGGCAGCCCATGAGTTTGGACATGCCCTTGGTCTTGAACATTCCAACATCCAGGATGCTTTGATGTACCCAATGTACAAATATATAGCTGACTTTTCTCTACACCAGGATGACATTGAAGGCATACAGTATCTCTATGGTATGCAGATGAGCACAGTCATTGAATAATCATACAAATTTTGTGATGAACAAGACTGTTCCTGTCTTTTGCATTTGCAGGACCCAAAAATGGCCCAGAACCTACCACACCCAAATCATCAACCACCACATATACTCAAAAACCGAAATCCACTACAACACCACCAAAGACTACTTCTGCAAGTTTTACCATAACTTCATCTGTGTCTATGCCTGGAAAACCTTCAGTTGATCCTTGCGAGGTGGATAAATTTGATGCAATCACAGAGATCCAGGGAAAGCTTTATTTCTTTAAAGATAGGTAAGAACTGATAGCTGGAATGCAACAGTATGAACTAGGCTCTATATTCACCCAGATTATGTAAAATTGATTTTATGGCCAAAAATTAAGTTGGAGCTGCTTGAGTAACGATGCAATCAATACGTTGATTCAAGTACTAAATCATTATGAGTATAGACCATAATTAAAATCGGTGGTAGCTGTGAAACTTTAGTTTTTCATTACTATTAGGTACTACTGGACGTCCTCAAGTGGTGGCAACAAGCATCACCCAGTTTCTTTCAATGTCTCGAAGAGATGGCCTACCCTGCCAACTAAGCTTGACACTGTTTTTGAGGATCCTCTTACTAAAAAGATTTACTTCTTTGCAGGTAAAACAAAAAAGAGATAACTTACTGGAATTGGTCATTTCCAGTATATAATTTATTAGACTGACGTCTGATATTCTCCATTTGTTTCAGGCAATCGGTTTTGGATGTTCACTGGACAGAAAGTAATGGGACCACGCAGAATTGAGAAACTTGGCCTGCCTTCTAGCTTGAAGAAGGTTGAAGGATCATTGCAAAATGAAAAAGGCAAAGTGCTGCTTTTTAGTGGGGAGGATTATTGGAGGTGAATATATATCAAAAATATTCCCACTTAATAAACAAAATAACATGCTTATTGTTTATATATATACTATAAGATATTGAACAAATTTCTACAGTTTTTGGTCTTTGCTTATTTTCTTAGGCTGGATCTAAAGGCTCAGAGGATAGATGAAGGATACCCCAGCCACACAGAAACTGACTTTCCTGGTGTCCCAAAAGATGCTCACGATGTGTTCCTTTATAAGCGTAAGTTACATTTGTTGGCAATCAAATATTCAAAATGTATTCACAACAATAAAAAATATCAAATTTCAATTTAGTTTAAAATTGTTCAAGGAGACACTATAGTCAGATTTCAAAGAATTATTAAAAAATACCACTATTTATTCGTTTCATTTCAGGACACTATTATTTCTGTCGAGATATCTTCTACTGGAGAATGACCACCAAACAAAAAGTTAATAAAGTTGGATATGTCTTTGAACTTCTAAATTGTCCCAATGTCTGAATAGTTTTTAATCGGATTCAATTATTTTAAGAAATGCACATCAGATGAAATGCAAATTTCATTTGTGTTTTCAATAAGAATTTACAGTGTTAATGAAAATAAATGTTTTGATATAAGAATTGACAATGTTTTATATATTTTATATATATTTAATTTTATATTACAAATATATACCTAGAGCAAATGGTAAATTATTAAATATATTGTTTGTTAAAATACATGTTATCTACTCTTTGTATTAAAGCTAAGTTTGCACAGTGAATGTTGAGAACAATTGTCTAATTTATTATAAATAAAACCATTTTGTTAAATACATTATGAAATGTATTTAAAGTATGATTGTTTTTTTCTTTTCTTTATCACTAATGTTAAAGCAATCACAGATGTTAGCAAAAAAAATTTGTTATAATTTATTTTTTATTTTATCTTCTGGAAAATGCTAAATTTATTTTATAAAAATAAAGAAAACTAAATAATTAACACTGTATCATGTTGCCTTTTAAAAATCAATGTTTGCACCTTTCATAATAGTTTACAAGCCAGACAATATGGATCTCAAAATGAGATCGAATATGTTAATTTTCTTAAGAAGAAATAATGGTTTGACTCTTCATGTGAACTTCTGAACTTGTAAACATAGCTCTTGTCTTGTGTACCTGATGTTAAAAAATAAATAAAAAAGCTATATGAAATAGCAGATGCATGGCAGCACTACTACTTTTTTTTTTTTTTAAGAAATGTAACGCTCTTATTTAAACTATTAACAGATAAGTTACAAATTCTGCAATATAGATAGATAGATAGATAGATAGATAGATAGATAGATAGATATTGTGTACTTGAGGGGTCTTTACTGTTAAGTGACCCGTACAAATGGTTTAAGAGATTTTGCTCAATTCCAGTACATTGATAACTGAGGAAAAGTCAGAAACCATTTTGAAATCTGACAATAAGCTACTTTTATCCAAAAATGGCCGGCGATAAAATGCACATATCAGCGCGCTATTATACTGCATGTCTGTGCAAACGAAGTCTGAATGATATTTTCTTGCAGCAAACACAAGTTTAATTTGAAAAAAGGAGACACAGAGAGGAGCTTGAGCTCTCAGATAAATAGGATCCGGTCAGCTGGAACAGGAAGCGAGGAAATACTGATGGCGCCCGACTAGAAAGCGGTAGCGAGGATCGCGTCCATCGGCTTATTTATTTGAGAGCATCGGCGACTACGAACACAAGAAAGAAGCGCATTCACGGTAAGTAAAATGTCTGGAGTCCGAAGTTTGTCGCCGTGTTTACGCTTCGTTTTCATTCAGGGGGAGAATTCGGACGGTCTGTGTCGCATGTAGGCCCTCGAGGTCCCTGAGCAGCTTCTCACACTGCCTGAGTGGAAAAGAACGAGGCTCTAAAATGGCGCCGTGCTGCAGGCAGGACGAAGGGCAGCTTTTCCCCCCATTTAAAACCAGTACGCTGCAACGAGTGGGCGCAGTTTGGCCTGAATTGTACACCCTTATATGGTTTATAAATTAATAAAGCTATTATTTTAAATTATATTAGGAGTTACTTATATTTTCCCTCACGTTTCAGAATGCTAAATACAAATATGGCCTTCTAGTCCTTGAATATTGAGTCGTTTTAGCTGAACGAAACGCTCTCCCTGTGTGTTGTGCTTCTGTCACTAATGCGAAGAGGATATTGCGGATAAGATATATAACATATATTTTCTACATGCGATTAAATTTAAATACAAAATGAAATAAACACGGATAAAGTGGTTGCGGTGCATAATCGTAGCCAGTTAGCATGAATTCATAATATACTGTGTGAAGGGGTTTGTGTTTGTTATGGTGGACTCTGGTAAAGTTGGACTCCATCAAGCAATTTAAAGCAGACAAACATACATTTATTCAGTCGTTCCTTGCTAGTTAATTGAGTAGTTTTAACTTTGTGGCTTCGAGTGTTTAAGTCCATACGAAGAGGGAAATCAGAGGGGAAACGACAGTTTTTTTCCCCCCTTCGAAAGTCCCCATGAGCAGAATTCAACCTTTTCTCACACGTTTATTTTAATAAATTAAGGTTTAATTTTGACCCTTTTCTCTCCCTCAGCTTTACCTGAGTATTGGGATTATTTAGAAATACTGCATATTTGAAATTCACATTATCTAGTATAGTTTTTAACTTAAAGAGCTTGAGCTTAAATTAAAGAGCATGAGCAAAAAATAAAGAAAAATACAATTCTTATTGTAAAACTATGTGAGGTCTCAATATTGCATTAGGTTATCCAAAAGATATTTTTTGGTGGAACATGATTTTTGTGCATGTTTTCCCTGTGTCATGGTTGGATCCCTTCTCTGGTTTGCTTCGACGGTTCTAAAGCGTGACAGTAAGCAGATTGGTTACTATAAACCATTCCTAGATGTGAATGTGTCTGCACACTGCCCTTTCATTGACTTTGGTGTCCCAATCCAGGGAATACGTGGGCCTCTATTCTAGTATTCCTGGGATATGCTCTGGACCCACTGTGACCCTGATCAAGATAAAACGTTACCTGTAGATGGAACAAATTATATTTTTCCCCAATTAAAACTTTTAAACTTGTCATCTACTCTGAATTATATCTTATAAGCTATTGCAAAGACCAGATAAATCTTTAATATCCATCATTTGCTAGTGATCCAAGTAGCTATGAAACCCAAGCAATGCTCACAAAACCTACAGTTTCTCACATAAACATGATCTGTAATTGTCATGTATAATGTCTGTTATAGGCATAAGCTCATAGTCAGACACAACTACATGCAATTTTTTCTCCAGAGCAGAGATGGATTCGGATGACATGGAGGTGGAGAGCAGCAGCGATGTGGGGCATTCAGGGATGGAGGAGCCATCCGAGAGCGGCATGGCAATGGAGTCTTCCGAAGCGATGTCTGCAGACAGTAGTGACACAGCCACACTGCCAGCCCTCGCACCTGAGTCTGACTGCCATGTTGGACAGAGTTCTGAGGGCCTTGTGGTAGGAAGAGTTGTCAGTTAATTCGAAAATGTATAATGTTTAAGGTCATTTGGTTATATACATAAATACATTTTTTGTGATTTCTTATTCTCCCTGGTTTGTTGTTGTAATAGGTGTTTATCCCAGAGACAAGCTCCAGTACAGACGTACGTGGTGTCCATCTCCCAGACTCCTCCTCTGTCGCACAGTCCACCAGTGTCTCCAGCGTGTCCACAGTCACCCAGTCAGTGTTGGTGTCCGAGTCACCACAGGTCCTCGTGCACTCCAGTGCTGTATCCGAAGGAGGGATGATGGTGTCTGACTCAACAGCTTCCACCTCTTCCGACCTTGGCTCTGCTATTGATAAAATAATCGAGTCCACTATTGGGCCTGATATAATGAATGGTGGGAAAATACTTGTCTATCATATTATATTAACTCTACACTAGAGCGCAATATTAAGCTTTTCGGTTTAAAACAAAAGCAAAAATGTTCTCCAAGTTTTTTAATGGTTTTTATCTTTGTGTTCCGCAGGTTGTATTGCAGTAACAAGTGCAGACGACGACAGCGCAGAGACCACTCAGTATCTGATTCTGCAAGGACCTGATGATGGTGAGCACATAAAAAAAAAATCATTATAAGGCTGTGTTTAGCATTATCTGTCTTTTTGTTGTTAACCCTCAACCTTTGTCAAAAAAAACATATTTTCTCTCTGTAGGAGCTCCCATGGTAGCACAGATGTCTTCCTCTGCACTATGTAGCCGCCTTACTATTGACACCTTATCAGATGGGCCAACTTCCACCTGCTTAGATCAGGCCGACTTATCAGAGAGTCTGCAGCCTGACCAGCCAGGCCACTCAGACTACATTGACCATGAGGATGGCAGTAGCAGCAGCAGCAGCATTAGTCGGCCTGATCCAGATCAGACGGGTGATCCAGGTCAGTCCCAGTTTGAAGACTATGGTGTGGACGAGTCTGAGGAAGCGCTTAGAGGCTATGTTGCCGAGTGCAGCAATGCAGTTGAATGTAGCGACAGCAGCAGTGTGGATGATGGCACTGTGCGGCACTCCTTGGCTGACACAGCAGGCTCTCATCTACAAGAGCAGATGGAATGCAGTGATAGCCAAGCCGGGCCATACATCAGCAGCAGTGGTACTTACGCAACCCTTCCAGAGCCTGAGGCAGCACCCAGGGAGGACGATGGTGTTGTGGCGGAGTCCGGAGTGGCAGCAGGGCCAGGGGACAGGGCTCCTGACCTGGCTGAGCTTGAAGAAATGATGGAGGTGGTCATTGTGCAACAGTTTAAGTGCAAGATGTGTCCATATAAGAGTGTTTCTAAAGACACTCTCATCAATCATATGAGAGACCGGCACTTTAAACCTAAGGGTGAGGAGCAAATTTTTTTATGCATTAACATTTTTACATTTGTATTTAAACGGAATGCTGATAGGGACAAAAAAAAAACCATAAGAACGCATGCAAAGTTTGTTAGTTGAAAATACTCTTGGTTGCAATCGTTAAAATGTCTTTATAAGTTATTTTAATGTTTGCCACAAAGGAAATCCTCCTAAAAAACGAGGACGTGGAAGACCAAGAAAATCTGAGACACTGGCACAACAGGGGGCACAGATGAAGAAAGAGCTGCCAGAGGAAGATGAAGATGACATCGTAGATGCTGGTGCCATTGATGATCCTGAAGGTAAATTCTTTTCCCCTTTCTTATTGATATTGTATGGGTGCAAAGCACTATATTTGGTTAAATGTATTTATCCTAAGTGATGCCACTCACAACCCCCTCCACCCCCCCCACACACACACACACAGAGGACAGTGACTATAACCCAGCGAATGACCAGCTGAGAAGCAGGCCGACCACACACAGACCAGCATCTGCCTCTTGCTCTTCATCTTTCTCCTTTAACTCAAAGCGACCTCGCAGGATGGTGGGCCCACCACGTAAATTTCTCTTCCCCCAAAGTTACACAGGTCAGTGACCAACAAACCAACATTACAAAATGGTAGTGATTGTGTGCTCCTCTGTATTACATGTATTATTTATTAGAACCAAAACTTTAAAAAAAGCTGTTTGTTAGTTGTTCATTATATAAAAACATGTACATGTAAGTGCGTTTTCCTCTTCATGGCCATGCACCATAGAAAAAGGCTCAATAAATAAGCTCATTCATTACCTTAAGTTGAACAAAACAGTTTTTTTTAAAGGTTCACACGTTAGAGACCATTGATTCAAGCTTAATATGTACTTCATCACATTTTTTTAATGGGTTTTTGTAGTAAAAAAAAAACATGAATCTACTTCACAGCAACAGCAGCGTCAGGACCTCAGACAAGCACTTCAATGGACTCCCAAGCTCCTGAAGAGGCCAGTTCCTCTGGGCTGGAGAATGGAGCTGCCTCTGTATCTAATGGTTGTGCTGTAGAGCAAGGTGTCAGCCAATCAGATTCAGAGAACAAAGATCCCTCATCAAATAATGGCCCTGATGATGATGAGTTTTTCCCACGGAAGCGGGGGCGACCATCAAGGCGTTTTCTTCGCAAGAAATATAAAAAATATATTAACAGAAAGTAGGTTTCCCCTAATGTACCTTTCATTCATCATTTACCAAGTGTAAAAGTGCATATACAGTTCATTCATCAGCCAGAACATGGCATACTATCACTTGTGACAATGTGTTCATCATTTTTGTATGTGTAGCAAGTACTACAAATCCCTCAAGCCTCTGCTTAGACCTCACAACTGCTGGATCTGTGGGTCACGCTTTCTGTCTCAAGAGGATCTCCGATTTCACGTGGATTCACACGAGGGAAACGATCCAGAGCGCTTCAAGTGCCAGCAGTGCAGTTACCGGTGTAAACGTTGGTCTTCACTTAAGGTAAGCCGGTAAAATTGTTTAGTCAGTTTTTTTTTCTCTCAGCTAAATTTGAAAAGCTGAAAAGTACCTGTCAGGTATAGGTTAGGTATTGTTTCCTAAGGTAAAATTGAATGAGGTTATCTGACAGATTTGTAGCCATCAGAAAGAGCTGTAACTTGGTTATTTTAACATCGTTCTTTCCATGTATTGCAGGAGCATATGTTCAACCACCAAGGTACCAAACCCTTTAAGTGTGACGTCTGTGATTATTCAAGTGTCTACAAGAAGGACGTTGTCCGACATTCTGCAGTTCACAACAAAGAGAAGTAAGGTTTCCCAGTAATGAAGTAACGTTAGAATGCAGATGAACAGAGAGTTGTGGTTTCAGAAGTATTATTGTAGTGTACTGATATCTGATTTAAAGATTTTATTAATTATTAATTTGTTTTGAAATTATTAATATTATAACGTCCTTTTTTATCTCTGCACAGGAGTAAGAAGACAGGCCTGGTAAGAATGACCGTTTGTTGAGTTGATATTTGATGCTCAGTGTGAGATTTCATTATTATTTTATGTTCAAAGTACATACAATTATATATACATTTACATACATTTGAAGCCACTATTAGTTTTTAATACGATGGCAGTCTTTTGATGGTTCTCCCCAGACCCCAAAGGTGTCTGAGTTCCCCTGTCCAGTCTGCCATCGTGTTTACCCAATGCAGAAACGTCTCACACAGCACATGAAGACACACAGCTCAGAGAAACCGCACATGTGTGACAAGGTATAAACATAAGCAAAAATTTGTGACATTTAAATATTATCTTTTAAGAGAGTACAAGAATTGGTGAGTCGGGTACACACAAGTGTGTGAGATCACTTTGGAGTGCAGTAAGATATGTGTACTTCATTTCCCTTTGTGTCATAGAAAATTTACTTTGGGAAATTTTGAAAAACTCTTATCTGATTGAAAAATAAATGAGAACTCTAAATGGGATTTGAGACCAAAAGATAAATAGGACACAATGGACCAGAACCTTAATTTGAATTTCATTTGCAAATTGGACATTAAAACATTGCAGAACCGTACCACTAGTAATAAAGTAAATAATTATAATTTGGTTGCACATGCCTTGCACAATCATCAAAAAATCTAATAAAGGAAACAATTTAGAAGAATGGTGTTCATCCAATCCAGACTGCTGCAGAATGTAAACCTCTGCACTCACTGAAGTTTTTCACTTTAATTTGCCACTGGTCCATAGAACAACCTGGAAATGTAAGGCTTACTCATGCAGCATTTTCATTTATATAAACTATGACGTGTCATCAACCTCGCAGTTTCTGACTGAAATTACGTTTGTTCTGTGCACTTTGCAGTGTGGAAAATCTTTCAAGAAACGATATACTTTCAAAATGCATCTTCTCACACATATCCAAAACTGTGGAAACAGCTTGTAAGTAGCCATTCAAGTGTTTTTTTTTTCCACTCCTGAATCTTCATACTTCAGACTGCAGTCTGCTTAAATCTGAAGCTTTTTATAATGTAAACTATAGTAAACTAAATATATTTTGTTGTATGTTTTTAACATCAGGTTTAAATGCGAGTTTTGTGAAGTCACTTGTAACGATAAGAAGCAACTTTTAAACCACCAGCTGTCTCACACCAATGACAAACCTTTCAAATGTGACTACTGCAAGTACTCCACTAGCAAAGAGGACTTCCTGGTGTCTCACATTGCTATCAAACACACTGGTGAGTGAGAGCTACACTGAATATTAATAAGTTATGGAAACTGGGCTCTGGAATTAGCCTTTTCATTTTGTGGGCAAGTGTGAGGTGCAAGATGAAGATAAAAAAAAACCTGCATACTGTCTTAACAGTGTGTGTTCTAGCCAACATGAGTGATCTCATTTTTATGCGGTATTTGCATTCTTAGAATAGCAAACTGCATTGGTTGATCTAAATACTTCTATAAACTCATTTATACTGTAGAGAAGTAGTGAGCAGTTCGAGCAGGAAGGAGGTTCTTTGAATGTAATGTTCAAATATTAGAGTTCAGACACTTGTATTGAGTAGCAGTCAAATGCAGCGTGTTTCGCTTGCTAGCTAATTTCAGCACAAATAGTCTGTAGCCACTGTAATGCATATACGATAGCTCAAAAATTATATTTAGAATTTTCAGTTTACTCAAAGCGTAGTTAATGAACCAATCAGTCCACGATTGGTCTAAAGGTAAAATGTCTAACAATTAGTGATTTCTGGCAAAAACCTAAGGTCACATTTATGGATTTCTGTGTGATCTGCAGGAGAGAAGCCATTCTGCTGTGACATGTGCCACTTCATGACCAAGCACAAGAAGAACCTGCGGTTACACATGCAGTGCCGTCACCCTGAGGCCTTTGAAAAGTGGTGTGAGTCCAATCCTGAAGAGCCAGAGAGGAGACGCAGGAAGCCCTTTTTCACACTGCAGCAGATAGAGGCTCTCAAACAACAGCACGAGAGCCAGACACTAGGGAGCACCATTGTGAGTCTCCAGATCAACTCTGAGTGGTTAGAGTAGAGAAATGGATTCTGAGTACTCTGCTTGTTTATTTTAATATATTTAAATTTAACAAATTAACACTGTATTCAAGTAAATTCTAATAAGACCATGTCCTAAAATGTTCTAGCTATACCACAGTTGACAACACTAACAATGTTTTAATCTCTTTAAAAAACACTTCACTATATTAACAATAACACTATTCTGAAATCTGTTTGTGAGCATCTGCAATAAACAAATCCTGTATGTTGGTTCTATAAAAATGACTGACAGTCTAAAGTGCCGTCTGGACTATTCTGATAATCAACATTTTATGACACTTTTACTGAAAGATTTTATTGAACTGCACTGTGCTATAATAATACATTAAAAAATATATATTTTCTAGTAGTATCTTTTTTGAAGTATTCACCACTCTCCCTAATTATTGTTGCTCAGGTAACCGTAAATCCTTTAACCCTTCAAACCATGGAGCCAATGGGGAATGCATCAGTATCACAGGATGAACTGGGAAACACCACTATCATTTACGAACAAGGTCTAAATAGCATCTGCTGTTCCACAACTTTCATTTCTCCATACTGTAAATGTACCATAATTGCATTGATGAGTCTTTTTCTATTCTTTTAAACATTGTAGGTCAGTCGTCAGATCTGTCTGCACAGAACGCACTGGACCTGCTGCTAAACATGAGCAATGCACGAGAGTTAGTTGGAAACTCTCTCCAGGTACCGCAATTTTGGAGTTTTTTTTTTTTTAATGTAAAAAGTAGTTACATGTTTTAGAATCTTTGAGAGATTCAAATAGGCCTTTGCAGCTCCTTTGTTTCATTTTTATTCATTCTCTTTTCAGGTCGCGGTGCTAAAATCAGATGGCAAGACACTCGAGGCCGGTTCTTGGGTGGAAGCGGAGTCAGTAGGTCAAGACTCATCCCTGCAGTCACAGAATGTGGTGACCTATCACGTGTCAGAGAATGGGGAGACCCTCGTGCAGGAGGCGCTGACTCAGGAGGAAGCGCTGACTCAGGAGGAGGCAGCAGAAGGTGAACAGGAGTTTGCACAAATTGCCATCAGCGCCTACGAAACTGCCAGAGAATTTAGTGTTGTGGAACAGGCTTCTGAGGAGATTCACACTACTGCTTATAGGTATTGATGATTTTGCGCTCACATTAAAGAAAGTCATTTATTCGATGTTATCACATAGTTGAAAATGGCCCCTGTGTACATTATGACTTTTGATTATTTCTAAGCTTGTTCATGTGTGTGTGGCTGCAGTGCAGAGGAGAGCTCAGCTGATGATCAAACCATGGAGGTAAACAATGAGTCGGTGTCTCTCTCAACACCATTGAAAGAACACAAAGAGAAGTTCTACCTGAGCTCCAGTTTGACTGATGGTGTGCTTCAGCAAGTGGAGGTAAGTATTACAGCTTGTTTGTGTTTTTTTTGTTTTTTATATGCCTAAATAAAGGTTAGTCTGCAAGCTTTAGTTGAAAAGTAAATGCAAGTAGTATACTGATGTGTTTATGATATACTTTTATGAAGCATGTTTGTGCAGTCGGTGCTCTATGCCTAAATGTGCGCAATTCTCTTCTATAGCTGAGCAGTGAAGCCCCAGGCTCTCCATCTCAGAGTTCATCTTCCCAGCCCCAGCAGCTCAACACCAAACGCTTCTGCTGTCGGGTCTGCATGGAGACTTTTCACGGCCGCTCCGACATGGAGAACCACAAGAGGGCGCACCTGGACCCTAACACTTTCAAATGTCCAGACTGTGAATTCACTTCTACGTCATGGCCAGAGGTTAAGGTAAGACAGTGCTCTTATAAAAACATTAATGTTTCAGTTTAGGTTGTTTAAGTGTAGAAGAGTACAAACAAGCTTGATCCTTTATTACCATAAACATAATACATTTATTTTTCTTTCCAGACTCATATGTCAATGCACGCCTACCTTCGTCCTCACAAATGCACCAATTGCAGCTTTGCCTCTAAAAACAAGAAGGACCTGCGACGCCATATGATGACACACACCAATGAGAAGCCTTTCTCATGTGAAGTCTGTGGACAGAGGTGAGAAACAGGATCTTACTGTGACACAAAGTTGATTTTTATTTTATTTATTTTTTTGTTAAGTAGATTTTCTCTGGGTTTTTTGTCTTTTTCTCACCTACCAAACCCTGCTTCTGGATTATTTGTGTGTGTGATTTGTGATCTACAATAACCAGCTGCCCCATCCAAAGTGCATTTTTGTCTTACAATATTGCATTGCTGTTTCCAGAATAGGCTCCAGTTCCAAAGTGACTACTAAAGATGATTGAAATATTTATGAATGACTAAAGGTTCATCCTTTTAAAGTTTTCCTCCTTACACGAGGAGCAATGTTTATCCAGGGACTGGATAAAATTCTTAAAACCAGCTCAAAACCAGCTCAAAATTTCTTAAAACCATTACTTTGTCTGCTTAAGACCTGAGCTATACCACTCTATAAGCAACTGCAAATACAAAAAAATTCTTAAAAACTTACATGTGTGTGTTTGGCTCAGGTTTAACCGGAATGGCCATCTGAAGTTTCACATGGAGAGGCTGCACACGCAGGACCCTCCGCCTCGCAAGCCCAGATCTAGCAACTCTCAACAGACTATTATAGTGAACAGTGATGAGGAGGCCTTGGCTACACTACAGAGTAAGTTCATATGATAAGTCTGGTCATAGGCTTGTCATTAGGTTTATTTATTTATTTATTTTAAATATGTTTTTGTGTGAAAGCATTGCAGGCAGGTCAGACTGTGATTAGTCCAGAGCAGTTGCAGCAGGCCTTAGGACAGGAGCACATAATAGTGGCCCAGGAACAACCTCTCTCTGACCAGGTACTGGCCTATATTTATTACTAATCCACTCATGGTGTTTGTTATGGGAAGAAATATTAATTTTTATTAATTATTTTCTTGTCAGGAGGATGCTACATACATTCAGCAAATAACTACAGTTGATGGCCAGACAGTGCAACACTTAATGACAGCAGATAATCAGGTGACAGAGGTGACTTTTAATTAATGTATATCGATACTGTTTATGATGTATCCTGTACCCCTGGGGGATTGCTACCAGCCCTTATGAAAAGAATATAGACAATATTATTATATCAGGTCTTTGGCATACTTATCAAAAAAAGGTTTGTATTGTTATACAACCACTGATCTACAATTGGGATGCTGTGTAAAAAAAATATTTACAAACAAAAAGCAATGATTGCCAAATCTCAAAAGTCCATATTTTATTCACAGTAGAACATATAAGCAAACATATATGATGCTTAAACAGATAATATTATTAATAATTAATTATATGCTAAAGTTGATGGCCACAACACATTTAAAAAAAAAGTTAATATGGGGGCAGTGAAAGAATGGAAAAGAAAGTGTTGCAAAAATGTTCCTTTGGCTGTTTCTTTTTAGCTTGTAATTATGTTAATTAGCAACAGTTCACAGAAGTAAAGATTGGCAGGGTTTCATCAATCTGTGAAAAAAAAATGTCTACAAATTGTGGAACAATATATTACCATTGAAATTGTGGAACATATCAAACGATTCAGCGAATGTAGAGAAATCTCTGTAAGGGACAAGGGCAAAAATCAGTACCGGATGCTCATAATCTTTAGGCCCTCCGGCTGCACCGAACATGATTCTGTAATGGAAATTACTGCATAGGTACAAACACCTTCAGAAATAATTGTCTGTGAACACTTTGTCATCCACAAATGCAAAGCATTCTACCGTGCAAAGAAGAAGCCTTATGTGAACATGATCCAGAAACACTGCTGTCTTCTCTGGGCCAAAGTGTATTTTTAAATGTCCTATATGTTCTTTTTTGGATTCCGTGGATTCCATATCCTCCATACTAAAGAGGAGACGCACATTCCGTCTTGTTATCAATGATCAGTTGAAAAACCTGTGTATGTACAGGGATGCATTAGTGCTTATAGAGAAGGCAGCTTTCACATTTGGAAAGGCACCATTAATGCTAAAAGGTATATACAGGGTTTAGAGCAACATATGCTTTCATCCAGACAAGGTCTTTTTCATGGAACACTTTGCATATTTTAGCAAGACATTGCTGGATCGTATACTGCATCCATCACAACAGTATGTCTTCGTAGTAGAAGAGTTCAGGTGCTAAACCAACCTTTCTGCAGTCCAGACCTTCCTCCAATTGATAACATTTGGCACATAATTATAAAAACTAAGAAAACCCAGGAATGTTGATTAGATAAAATCCTGTATCAGACACGAATAGGACAACATTCTTCTCACAAAACTACAACAACTGGTCATCTCAGTTCCCAAATGTATACAGACTGTTGTTACCTTTTTTTTCCTCCCTTAAAATGATACATTTCATC
Source organism: Silurus asotus (assembly GCA_024362625.1). Taxonomy (NCBI): domain Eukaryota; kingdom Metazoa; phylum Chordata; class Actinopteri; order Siluriformes; family Siluridae; genus Silurus; species Silurus asotus. The sequence continues at coordinate 3,105,207 of MU574732.1, forward strand.
AGTTTAAACATTTTATATGTTTTCTATGTTCTATTGTGAATAGATCCTGGGTTTATGACATTTTTACATCATTGCATTCTGTTTTTATTAACATTTTTGAAACTAAGGTTTTATTATGCACAAGACATCATGTATGTCAGAAGACTGTGTTGAGTTAAATGTCACTTAAAAATGATCATAAAACGGTGACTATTTTCATGAAGGCCTTTTTTTATCATGTGGGTGATGCATAATACTTAAAATAATCTGATTCAATGACTGTATAAAAAATGAGGAAATTGCCATTATTGGTAATGGGGAAAAAAAAAAAAAAGATTTAAACTGAATGGAAAATTGGAGAATATGGGAATCATGTTGTTTTTTAGGTGTATTACTTATATGTTGAATCGACAAACATTTTTTTAAACATCATATGTCTCAATGGCTGCTTTATGTAAGTAATATTATTCTCTTCTCTCTATCTTTCAGGTTCAATACATAATCTCACAAGACAGTGTTCAGCACTTGATCCCACAGGAATATGTCGTTGTATCCAATGGCAACCACATTCAGGTCAGCATGCAGTTTATTATAGGTCTCAATTCAACCATACCTTCAGTTATGCTCCTAAATCTGCTAAATTTATTTACTGCAGTGACAATCAATAAAATGTGTAAAATAAATAAAAATAATAAAAAAGATTAGTTGTACCGGATTAGTTGTTAAAAATGTCTTTTTCATTCTTCAGATGGAGGATGGCCAGATTGCTCATATCCAGTATGAACATGATGGGACACTCCTACAGGAACAGCAGGTGTGAAACAAACTCAACATTGGCAACACTTTTGTTACAGACTGTAATTATAAATTTATGGTAAAGATTTAATGGTAGTATCTGTGCACCTCATGCGCTGTCTTGTGGATATGTGTAAGCAGATTGCTGTGACACACAATGGACAAATCCAGTACTTCCCTATCAGCACTGAGCAACAGATAGTGAGCCCTGAGGATCTGGAAGCTGCCGCCCACTCCGCTGTCACCGGTATGACCTTTTTCCACCTGCTTTCATTGTTTAAGTAAATTCATTACAAATTCATGGGGGTAAATCCCTATGGTCAAACCAACACACTTTAGTACTAAGCAGAGCAGATTCTGTAGGCTAATGTCAGAATGCCACTGAAAAGGATACTGATGAAAAATATTGAAAATCAAGGGTTGTTGTATCTTTGGACCCATGAACCTCCTATACCTGTACAATATCCATTATCACATTAGCACAGATAAAAAGTAAAAAACATGATGTAATTATGTTTTAAAATCTAAATATTAGACATAGTTCAATGGGTACAAAAATATTTTGCCTTTTTACGATAGTCATAAAGCTTGAACTGAACACATGACGACAACAGGACTCGGTATCAGTAGAAATCCTCAGAGAAAACTTTTTTTGATACAATTTATATAATAAATTTTATATAATCAATAGATATTAATTACATTTAATACAAATACTATTTGCATAGTTACTAAAACTGTACAGGGAACACACGTTTACAAATGATGAAGTAATAAAGAAAGTCACAGACCTGGATATTAAACTTAATGTTTTTATTTCAGGTGCACACATGCACATTACTTAAAAACAGAATCCTGCTCGTTACTTCAATAGCATAGAAAATGTTTCGAAGCCACTGCCCTTTTTATTTGAAGATATCAAGATCCAGTAGAATCTTATGTTAAAATTGACCTCTATTTAAAAAAAATAAACTATTGCTTGGCTTCCAAGGAAATTGTAAATAAGCCACTTTATAATCATTTCTACTTTTTTTTTCTTTCTAGAATATTATGAAAGTGGTTTTCTAAAAGCACCAGAACAGACCTGGTTTTGATCAAAATAAAGAGTGTTTTTCTGTTTCTAGCTGTAGCGGATGCAGCCATGGCCCAAGCTCAGACTGTGTACACAGAGGCCACACCTGAACAGCTGGAGCAGATGCAGCAGCAAGGCATCCAATATGATGTCATCACCTTTGCAGGGGAATAAAGACATTCGCAGTGCCTCGGAGCACAAAGTAACAACTTAGTTACTTCACATAAAGAAAAGGCAGTGTGCAAACAAATATTTTGTGGTTTTTGTATATTATGTAAAATACAATTATAGAAAGATACAGAATTACGAAAATACAATAGTGGAAACTAAAAGCAAATCATGGCATAATTATTTAAAATGATTTATCTTGCTGTGCAGTCACTATTCTGCTTTGTAAAAAAAAAAAACATATGAAGTTAGGTATTTATGATTTGCTTGGTATGTGGAATATGAGGATAATGACTACTGGTGGTATTTCATATGTACTTTGGAAGTCTGGTTTAAGTCTATGTTTCTCTTAAACAATGTTAAAAAACTGTAGCCTTTATTTCCTGTTTCAATTATGTTTTTTATGTATATTGTTTCCATTTAGGGTTTTTGCTTTGACATTAATAAAGCCAATACCACATCAATCAAATCTACTTTATTTGTATGAGTATCTATGAAATTGTTGCTATTTGTGTTTTTCTAAATTAATGTGCTAATGTTATTCTTATTGGTATGTTAGTTATGTGTCATTCCTTTTATATATAACTAAGTTCTACAGGACTGCAGTTTTACATTGTTTGCATTTTAAAAAAAGGTAGGAAATAAGTATGCAAGACTGGAGTTTTTATAAGTGATTCTTCAATGCATAATACTATATAGGTCAAAGTTTGTTTTCCAAGAGATTGCCAGAGGTTGACAAACAGATTATGATGAAAGTGATTATTATTTTTTTTTCTTCTCAAACCTATTCAACACCATAAGTGCAGTTCCTCATTTCAGTGACTGAGCAAAATCATCCTGGCTTTCTGAGGAAGCCTGTGAGAGTGTGGAGTTGACATGAAGCTTTTCTACTTTTTCCTGTTTTGTTTCACAATCGGTGAGAAGGTGCCTTTTGTTTTATAAGAACAAATTTATTTACAAAAATCAAACCTGATGTCTACAATGTCTGCTTCTTTAGGTATAAATTCAACAGAAGGACAACTACATCAGGAGACTGGAGGAATACTTCTAAGATTTGTGTTTCATCCAAATTACAATAACTATGAGAAATCCTGTTGTAAGTCTAGCAACCAAAGATGCTTACTATTTGTGACTAGCAGGGGGTTTGTTTCTAATGCTTACAAAGGAAGATTAAAAACCTTTCAGTACTCTGGAATTTTTGATGTACAAATTTGGAATCTGCGTGAAATGGATGCTGGGATGTACCGCTGTTTTGTGGTCCAAACACCTGCCATCCACATGATTTTTCAAGTCCATATCACGGGTAAGGCCTTATTTACTTGATTTGAATCAGATGATCTGTGGCAGTTTGTTGCATAGTTAGGTAATAACTATTTTTTTTCTAAGAAATCGGCTACAATAGGATGTTTGCAGTTAAAATGGAACAAAACATTTTTTATTTTGCTTTGAATGCTATAGAACTATTACCTTTGTTATTTTTCTTGCACAATGATATAGAGAGTAAGCCTGTACTGAACCCAACACTAGCCTTGCCAAAATCCACTACCTCACCAGTCCACTCAGCACACCAACTTTTAGAGAAACACCCAGAGGAATCTAGGTAAGCTCAAACACAACTTATTAATATTCATAGCATATGGATGTGTAAATCATGTGGCATCATTCAACTCTAGTTTTACTTTTCCGTTCTTGTTTGCCATTCAGCAACAAATGGAGCTCGAAATTCACACTGGGGGCCATTTCTTGTGTTGTGGTAATCATTCTCATTCTGTTCATCACACTGACTGTGTTCTACTACAAAAAGAAATCAAAAGGTAAAGATGAAGATTCAATTACTTTACAGATAGTCAGGAATTCATATTTCTCAACACAGTGTTTTCTGTGATTTCAGATAAATGTGGTTTAAACGTTCCTAGTTCACCCAACATCACACAAGTAAGACATGACTCATCTAATTGACTCATCCTCACATGCCTACGACAAATGCAGTGTATTTTAAACACCAGTATATATCACTCACATGACTACAAATTGTGAAACTTCATTATGGGTTATTTGTAAAAGTTCTGATTTTCCTGCCTTTGCCATTTTGCAGCACCCACCACAGGAGCTCGTCTACACCACAGTGGACTTCAAGTGCCATCACAAAACTTCTAACATATATGAGAACCTGAACATCCACAACTCAAGCTCTGATTCAGACAATGCAGTGAAAACACAGGACAGTGTAGAGTACGCTACAATATCAAGAGTTTTATGATCAGTGTAAAACATAATCAATACGTTTTAAAGTGGTTAATAAATATATATATATAATTATTGTTTATTTTTTCCTCCTAGTATTTTTCTAGTATTTACTTGTGTGTATGTGCATTGCAATCTTTGCTTTTGCTTAAATTAAGTTTGATGATTTCTTAATATTTAATAAGTGCCCCCTTTTTTGCTCCAATAACGATCCAGTGACACCTGACAAATTTGCTTACAGTTGTTTAGGAAATTAGAAATAGTGCAGAATAGTGAATATTAAAATGATTAAATAATTTAATAAAATGTGCTTCCTTTGCTTAAAAAAAAAAAAAATCTAATTCTAAAACCTGTTTAGTTCCAATTTTTGACAATCCCAGATTTTTTTTTTTATGTGGTCTCAGTCTTTTGTACCTCACTGTGTATGATCAATAAAAATAATATTATTCAAGAACAGGCACTTTTTTTTTTTCACTTTTAAACAAGGAAGGATAATACACGTGATAATGTATCATGCTGGCAATTTAAGTAGCTAATCCAGTGTGGTTAGAAAGACAATGGAAGATTCAGTAGTGTATATTGGTGTAGAGAACATTTACAAGTGCAATAAACACTAAACTAAGACTGAAACTATTGAGTGGTAGGTTACATATGTGACCATGGGTCTACAAATAAATAGACAATTGCATTTTTTTCTCTCAGCTTCCTGCAAATTCATAATATGATATACTAGACTGTACATCTTGACCTTAAAATGGACATTTTTTACTCAATTCACCTGACCCTTATCTGCAAATGGATCCAGTTATTATCAATCTGCCTTGTCAATAAAATAATAAAGCAGTAACACAAACAGGTTGATTTGTAATATTGTAAAGATTTGATAATATTTTTATTTAATCGATTATCACTTTAGTTATGCTTTTGCATGTTTTCACATAAGACACACATAAAGGTTTGTTATTGAATCCACAGTGTCGTTAGTTTTTAAGACAGTGAAGCCAGCCCAACAGTGTTATTTGCCCTGTTAAAGATGGTGTACCAATTTCTGATGAAAACATCACCCAAAATCCAGGAGAAGCTGCTTCCAAAGTTGCCACCTGAGAAACCTGTCATGCAGCCACTGTTGCCCTAGAAATAAAATAAAGTGTTTTAATTACTTATCTACATATTCATATATCTTTGTGTTCTGACTAAATTGGTTAAACACTTTTTGTACAGTTTCTCACACAGAGTATTTAAGTCAAAAAAAGAGGTGTACAGACCTGACTGACAAAGGAGGATGGAGGGAGGGAGAAGGCATAGCCATTCAAGGTGAAGGTAACTGAAGGCATGCTCTGGATACTGTTGCAGCTCACAACTGACTGCATTTAAAAAAAATGTAAATCGGTATTGTCAATAAATGCTGATTTTTTTTATTAGTTAGTATAGTTATACTGTACATCCACTCACATCTCCATATTGGTCCGTCTGGGCACCAAGATAGGCATTCAGGTTGCTAACATCACTGCTTGGTCCAATGATATAGGAAGTTCCGGTATCGACAATAGCTTGACAACCACCATTACAAGCAACAACCTGTCCATTAATGGTAATGCTGCAAAAGACCAGTGCAACTTACTGATGATTTATTTTGTTGTGATTTAACAACATTTTAATCAAAAACAAAATAAGCACAGGAAGTGTAGAGTAAAAATGAGAAGAACTGCACTGCAAGAGTACCAGACCTTGCAGGCTAAAGGACTTTATGGAAATATTATTTAAAATGAATCTAGGATTATAGCATGCTGCTATTTACCTGTCCATAGTGACCTGGTAGTAGCTCTCTGAGGAAAGAGGGATCCAGTAGATGCTGCCAGTGTAGTAGGAGGGGTCAATTTCTCCCAGTAACAACATGCTGCCCTGTTGCTCGCTACAATGTTGACACAGACCCAGTTCACGTTCTCAAAACAAACTTAGCAGCGCTTAAAACAACATACTTTTTTACAATTTGGTAGACGCCCTTGTCCAGAGCGACGTACAAAAGTTCTTTGAGTCACTAGCAATATACATATCTACACTGGTACACTAGATTACTTAAGATACATCAGACTACAACTTTTGATTTTTAAAAAACAAACTTGGAAAGTGCTAATTTAAGTCTTTCAGGAAGAGGTTTTAGCATACTTGCTGCTTAGGTAAACTGAGAAGACGTCTTCAGCAACCAAGTTCTGACTCATCATGTTGTCAAAGACAGGAGTGGCACTATCAGAGGAAATGGCTTGGTAGGCCAGACCCATAATGCCATCCCATGTCATGGTCCCCATGAAGGGTGCTTCAGTCTCACTCAATCCAAAGATCTGATTTTGCACTGAGATTCCACCAACCTAAAGCACAAAATTAGCCATTCTTGAAATGTTATTTAGTTTAATGTTCAGAAAGAGTTGAAACGCAGGTAAAGAATGATAAACAATTAAATAAAAATTTCCGTATGAATTTTTTTTTAACTACCGTCACAGTGTCATATCCCATGTAACCGGTCATGCTGCCTGTGCCATACTGAACAGAAATAGACTCATTGGTGCTCTGGAAAGTGCTGGACTGCTGTGGGTTGAACATATTGTGGCCCTCTAAAGAAAGAAAAAAGTGCATGCTCTAGTTCTACACATTATGGACATACATTTAATCTGACTCTATTAAGTAAGATGGATTTCATGAAGGGATTTTTAGATATTCTACAGTTTATAATACTCACGACAGGATTGGCTCGAACAATAGACAGATGGCACCCACAGATTAGATGAGCCAGTGTCCATAAGAACATTGAAGGACTGAGGAGGAGTTCCAATGCTGATCACACCATAGTAGCAAAGCTAAAAGGTACAAGAATAGAGGTATATCAAAACATCTGTTTTTCAGTGGATGTTGTATGAAATATATTTTATACGTAAAAGAAAAATGATATTCATTTACAATATGCATATAAAATGGACTGTAAATAATAATTAAAACACGGGTCTGGTTAACATACATCAGCATCGTTGGTCATGGACTCCTGACCAGTCTGAACAAACTTGATCCAGGGGACATAAGGATTTTTCTTTCTGTATTCCTCCCATAGACCTTTCTCCTGCAGTCTCTGACGTGCAGTTTTGCCCTTGATCAGTGGCACCCTGTAACATAAATTATTATAAGATTAATCAGTTAAATATCAATTACTAAGCATAGTTAACAAAAGATAAGTGCTGCATTCATATATAAAATTAATGCATGGGTAAAATGCATTATTGTCCTCATTAGTGACATATACATGTTAAATTTAAGTGTCTTGTTATTTTAAATTATAGCACTAAATTCTGTCCTGACATTTATGTATAATATTTAATAAAAAAATACCAAATACTAAATACTACAAAAAAAAAGGTCAAGTCAGTCTTACCGAATGCACTGCGAGAGTGCCACACACACACACAGGATCAGAATCTGTTTCATTTCTTCACTGAAGTCGTACGAAGTAAAACACAGAGAGAGCCCCAATGCTTTATATACAGCCTCTTTCCTTTACTTTTCCATATTAGACTGATAAAAGAATGATTAGGTGAGGAATATCTTGGTGTATATCATTGGAAGTGTTTTCATATGTGTTTTTTTTCCTTTCAGATTGTTTTTGGCTGTATCTTGAAACATCAAACCTTTTTTTCGTCAAGGTTACTGGCTCCTTTCCTAACTGTGGTAACTGAATACATAAAGATATAGATAAAAATAATGAATTATATCAAATGTTGATAACAGGTTTAAATCTATATTTAGAAGCTAAACAATAATACAAATATTACAACAATTCAGAGGTATACATAAATACATTACCGTAACAATTGGTCTGGTAAAATGTGTTATATTTTAGATATTTATTTCATACATGCTGATTATGTTAAAAAATTTGATTAATCAAACAATAAAGAATAATATATCTGCGTGTGGGGAAGTCGAGATATTAAATTCAAAATCTAATCTATTTTAAACAATGATGTCTGGTCCAAAGTTTGTGTGATATTTTGTGTTATCGCAATTTTTTTCCATGCAAACACTGTGCCATGTTTGGATACCTGTGACTTTCTGTTCCAGACACAGATGAATTGTTTATAGTAATTCTGATAAGTAAGAAAATTATTCCATTGGAATTTTACTTAAAATATCCACCATCATTCCTTCAACTTCCAAAAGTAAAGAAAATAATGATGTTCACTTTTAATAGATACAAATGTATATAATAATTATAAACATAAAAAAATAAATGTATTAATAAGGGGAAAACCAGGAGAACTTAAAGGCACTAAAAACAACTTTAGTGGGCCTTGAAGTCTATTCTACAAACCTCTAAAATAATGTAATAAAGGCAAGAACACTTTTCTTCCAAAATATAATTCTCCAGTTATTAAAATATTGGTAGTGGAGAACGCTGTTTAACATGTCTGTCAAAAATGTGCTATAGGTGTTAATTTACTTAATTTTGATACTCATCACATCATTTAGTGAGCCCTGGTGCCCTGTGTATGGTAGCATTATTATTTTGGAAGACAGTAAAATGAGCGCACTCACCTACCTGTCAAGAATATTGTAAAAGAAGCCTTGAATGACCATATGATACCCAAAACACACACACATCTCTGTAGAACTCCACAATAAACATTTGCTTTCTATTTGTCTTTGTAATGAGAGGTTTATGTAATTCAGTCTGTAATATTATCTCTCTTTAATACAGTGTCACATGGAAACATTTCCCGCAGCTCCAGTACATCACATGCCTCAACATCACCCAGTGTGCAGTTTCACACTGATGAGCAATAGAAGTACAGATCGCACTGCATGTGGAATTTGGACATTGGACCTCCTTGAGTGTTTAAAGGCACTGGCATGGAGAAGCTGGTGTTGGATCTACGATGATCACAAATGTTGAGGTATTTATGAGTTGCTCAGTAGCTCCTAGTTTTATAACCACAACTGATTGTAATAGACTGTGGAAGAACATTACTCTGAATCTTACATTCCAGTGCTCATGTTAGTTCTCACTCTCCAGTGTTCTGTATTGTTTAAAGATTTATAATCAATCTCTTAATGTCACCCAAATGAGGATGGGTTCCCCTTTTGAGTCTGGTTCCTCTCCAGGTTTCTAACTCATAACATCTAAGGGAGTTTTTCCTTGCCACAGTCATCATGGCTGCTCATCAGGGATAAATGCACACCATTCACCTTAACTCTTAAAATTCTTTAAAGCTGCTTTGAGACAATGTCTGTTGTGAAAAGCGCTATAGAAATAAACTTGACTTGACTTGTTAATTTTTTAACAAATCCCTCACAAAAGGTACACCAGAGAAATGGAACATATGTAACAAAGGTCGCATATGTGAACTAGGTCTGATCTTTGATAGATAAAATACATATAAAAAGTAGTGTGTTTCCAGTCCAAAGAAAATGTCCCTGTATGGTTTCATTCAAATTAAAAAGTAATTGCTTGAAATGCGAGTTAATCAATCCAAATGGGTTTGAAACATTTTTTTATTTTATTTCTGGTGATAAATAAGCACATACAGCTTTACTGTTTTTTGGGGACCTTTCAATAGCATTGGGGACCTTTTCAATAGCATAGAATAGAACAATTCAATAGCAATAGCTTTGTCCTGCTGTATAGTCTACATCTCTGTGGCTGCATCCATTCTGAAGGCTATAAGCAGGTTATTTTCTTTTCTATTTTTCTGAACTTCTTGCTTACAACTTTCTTCCAGGTTTTGTTCGTTCATTCCTCCTGGCTGTCCCACTATTGGCTTGGGATTGAGTCCTTAAACAAATCTCTCATAGCACTGTTTACAAGACATTTCTGCTACCCAATTTATCTTATTTATAAGGTGAACCAAAACCCAATTTTTCTTTATTTAGCCACACTTGCCACTGTTCCATGTGTGATGACAGAAAACACGTGATACTGTTTGTTTGTTTGATTTGGTTGCTTGGTGTAATCGAGAGCTGGAAAATGTTCCCACTCACTTGTTTAACAAATAACACAGACAGCGTACCTTTATAGTTTACATCTTGGAAGGGTGCAGCAAAAGCTTTTTGTTCTTAACTCCTTAATTTTATGGCCACAAATAAAACATTGTCAACTATGTATACAACTTTTTTAATGATTGGAGAAAAAAAAAGGTTATTTTCAAGTTGTGTTTGCTCATATATCAAAGCAGAAGATAAACTTTCATTTCTAATTCTTTTTATTATTATTTTCCTTTTTATTAAGCAGGTTCTTGGAACTATTTATTAAGCAGGTTCTAGTTGAAAACTAATGCAGATAGAGAAGATGATGTGCAGGAGTTAGCTTCAATTATACACCAATCATTATCTGAGGAATTACACCATACATATATTTTCTGGATATTAGCTGCCCAGTAATAGAAATGAAAATTTGGAAGGGCAAGACCCCCATCTTGTTTAGTCCTTGAAGAATTGACCTGACATATGAGTATATATTGGCATCCAATTTCCTTAAAAAATGATTTGGGAAAACGGGAACTGTCTGAAACAGAAAAAGCATACGTGGTAGGATATTCATTCTAATTGATTCAATCCTGCCTACTAACGATAATGGAAGATTAATCCAACGTTGAAGATCGACTTTAATACGGCCCACTAATTTTGTACAATTTTCTTTATGCAATGACTTTTAATTTCTAATTTTATCCAACTTATGTCCTACAGACAAAGCAAACTTTTCCCAAACCCCTCTGTGTGTGTGTTTAGTGAAAGTTTTTTAGCAATGCTCGCCATGCATTATGCACAGCAAGGGATGTCTACAAAGTGCATGGAACAAATAGAAACTCATAGGATTGTAGTCTTGGAAATTATAAAAAAAAAAATTATTATTATTTAGCGTTAGCTAATAAACTACATTTTTTGTATTTGAAATCATATAGCACTGTTTCACATTGTGTCTGTATGGGCAAATGCCCCGTGCATACTTTTAGTAACATGATTCAAACATGACTGTAAGTATATAAGTATATAAATATTTAGTACTTGAATAGTGTATTTGTTGTATTATGTATTGCCGCATTATAAAGTTGTAAATTTGTATTATAATGTTGTACACGTAATACATTTAATGTTGTGGATGTTTTATAATGAATTAAAAAACAGACATGCACATTTTTACATATGTTCTTGGAATTTTGTTTTTTATTTATTGTAGCATAGCTGAACATATTTTTAAAAATATTAACAGTTTTCTTACAGTCCTGTGTACATGCAAAAAAACACATGATCTACTTTGATTATATTTATAATTAAATGAAATACAGTGAAAGCCTATAAGCAATTAAACATTTCTCTGCAACAATATATGCTTAACTGTTTTTACATTTCAACTCTATTTGTCAATAAGTCAAACAGAAGTTGAAACATGACATGTTCTCTCTTAAGCGAGGTGAGCCAGACCAACACTGTTGGTCTGCCTATTAAAGATGGTGTAGTAGTTTCGGATGAAAACGTCACCCAGAATCCACAGGGAATCACCACTTCCACTCAAACCAACATGGCAATCCTAAAAGAGGGGGAAATGATATAGCAAATATGCCATAATTGGATTTGCATTCTTCTTGCATGTATTTTGGATCTGTGATTTATTTAATTCAATAAAATACTATTTCGAGTTAAAAATTGTCCAACCATAACATGTTAAAAAAAAGGATATGATTGCATGGAAGACAAGTTTGTCTAGGCTTACCTGTTGGACGTAGCTTGAAGCAGAAATAGTGAAGGTGTAGCCATTAAGAGTGAAAGTAATTGAAGGCATGTTTGGGATGTTGTTACAGTTCACAAAAGCCTAAAAGGAATGTGTGACAATGTTTCATTTTGTATATTGTAACGGTGTATTTACTCTTAAGGCAGAATTATACATTTGGCAAAGCTTTCATTACAATTAAACAGTAACTCACCTCTCCATATTGATCTACAGTGGCACCAACCCAGGAGTTAATATTGTTGATGTCTGCGGTTGGGCCAACGATTAAGGAAGTGCCAGTGTCAATAATAGCCTGGCATCCTCCCGAGCAGGCAACAACCTGACCATTGATAGTAACACTGCAAAGAATCAAAAACAACTGTTTATGTGAAACACAAGGATAAGTGTAGGTTAATGTAAAGTGTAAGATATGTAAAGTATAATGTAAAATACAATAAAAGACAAACGGAATATTCTTGCAAGAAAAAGTTCTTAAAACAAGAACTTAAAGAAAATATTATTTATCCCAGCCACACCAGTAACTCTGACAAACCACACCACAGTGTAAATGCTGATATAAATGAATGATAGAATTTTGTAGACATTAAATGACTGGTCATGGTTAATAGATATACATATGTAGCTTGCCCACCTCTCCATGGTGACCTGGTAATAGCTCTCAGAGGACAGAGGAATCCAGTAAATGTTTCCAGTGTAGTAGGAGGCATCAATCTCACCGAATAGGACCTCGCTGCCCTGTTGACTGCTGTAGGGTTTGGTTGAGGTAAACTGTCATTTTTAGACTCAAACTATAACAATGCAATGTTGTATGTCTGAAACTCAAACAACCCGCATTACAAACCCTATTGCTTATTCAGTTGAAAAATTTGGAGACAAAAGAGACATACTTGCTGCTTAAGTAGACTGAGATCACATCCTGGGAGACTAAATTCTGACTCATCATGCTGTCAAAGACAGGAGTGGCCCCCTCAGCAGCAATGGATTGGTAGGCCAAACCCAGGATGCCATCTGCAGTCATGCTGGCCATGAAGGGAGCCTCAGACTCACTCAGTCCGAAGATCTGATTTTGCACTGCGATTCCACCAACCTTTAACACAAAAGCATAGTAGTCATTCATTTATTTACAAGAGCTCATTCTTCTCATTAGTACCTAATATCTTTTCAACTAATTTTAATCCATGTTAATGTCAAATGACAGTAAATACTTTATTTTAATAATTAACATTAGATTCAAAAGCATACACTAAGAAGGACAACTAATGCATTAAGTAACTGAATCTATGAAGTGCAAGGCTTATATCTAGCATGGTTTAGTTGACAAAAAGTTGGATTCTTTTCCATTTTCACCTCTGGACATGTCTTATGAACTGGCCTGTAAATAACTTCAGATTAATTAGATAAAATCAATAAGAGAGTCTTAATACCGTAACAGTGTCATAGCCCAAGTATCCGGTCATGCTGCCTGTGCCATACTGAATTGACAGAGCTTGGTTCTTGGTCTGGAAAGTGCTGGACTGTGTTGGGTTGAATTTATTGTGGTTCTCTAAATGACAGAGATATCTGTTAGTGCTGTGAAAGTGCTGAGCTTACTGTGAGCTCGGTTATATAACCGAGTGTTCCAGTATTTCTATGAACTTATGGTTAAATAATTTAAGAATGTTTAGTACCTTTTACTTATTTTCCCCCTATATTAAGCACCCATATGGCTTGTATTCATTGAGAGTCAACTCCAGTGATACTTACGGCAAGCCTGGCTTGAGCAATAGACAGAAGGCACCCACAGGTTGGCGGAGCCAGAATCAAAAATCACTTGGAAGGACTGAGGAGGAGTGCCAATGGAAATCACACCGTAATATGAGAGCTGAGATAGAGAGGAACAAGAATTGATGCACGACCTGAAAAGCCAGCATACTGCTCTTTGGACAAACTCAATATGTTTTGGTTAACTTACATCAGCATCATTGGTCATGGGCTCATTACCAATCTGTTGAAACTTGATCAATGGTTGGTAGGGATATAGCTTCCTGTACTCTTCCCACAGGCCTTGCTCTTGCAGTCTCTCACGTGCAGTCTTACCCTTAATTAAAGGCACCCTGACCGAACAGTTGCAGTGTTATTTCTAGTGCTCAAGATGTTTTCAACATTAATAACAAAACACAACTACCTTGTTACATAATACACAACAGGAATGAAAATATATTTTAAATAACGAACTAAATAAATACAAAAGCTACATCTGAAATGTTGCTCTAATCAAGATAGTTGGTGCTTACCTGATGCACTCTGCAAATGCCACTAAGGCACACAAGGCTACGATCAGCTTCATTGTCTTAATAGTGACTACAAGCTTTCACTGAAGCACATACTGCACATGCAGAGACTTCAGTCTTTATATACAGTCATATCATTTTTCTTATCATATACTTTTTATTTTATCAACCAGACGTTAAAACACATTCTGCCTAGAAAACCCCTTTGTCATTGACGTAATTTCCTAGAAGTTTTTTTATCTTCTTATTATCTTGAATTTACAAACCTAACACCATACACTGATTTTTTTTCCTCCATGCTTTCTGAATATTCAAATATACATTCTTCTATCTATGTCTGATAAGTGTAATGAATGGTATCTAATGTTAATAATAGCGCTTAAAGAATTTCCTAGGTCCATCATTCTAATATTATTATATTATTACAGATTTTTCATAATAAAAATTCTCTAATTAAAAAAGAAAAATTATATATAAATATATAATAATATATAAATTATAAAATTATGTGTGTGTGTGTGTGTGTGTGTGTGTGTGTGTGTGTGTGTGTGTTGAATCATTTAAAATTGAGAAACTTAAATAAAATTAATTAATAAAAAATACAATTATTTAGTAATTGTTTAAGCAGGTTCAGTAGTACAAATAAGACATTTATAGATTTCAAACATAATGACAGCAAAATTATTCAACAAAAAAAAACACAACAGATGCCTGACTGTAGTTTTTCAGAATTTTTTGTTTAATAATTTTATCAGTGTTGTCACTAAGCAAGGACAATAATTTAAGAATAATATTATTAAGAATAATAATGACTAAATGGCAATTTAATTGAAAACAAATTATTTATGACCTATTGCCTATTTTAATTTCTTCTAAAAAGAAATAAGAAGAAATCATTTATTATGAAATACGGCATTGCTAAATAGTGAAGTTTAATACAATCATTGCAGAAAATGTTGTGCAGAAAATAAAAGAGCATATAGGGAGAAATGTATAGATTTTGCATTTATATCATCAATATTTTAATGTCTGTAAAGCTGATTTCTGTCCTACAATCACTGTCTATTGAGTCTTATGTTGAAGGAACTACACAAGTAAAACTAAAGTAGATGTATAATTAAATCACCATACACAAACTGTCATTATGATTATATTAAATACTATTTTTACTTTATATAAATAAGAGAAACATAAACTAATGTTAGATTTAACATTTTAAACCCTTTCCACTGATTATATTGTTTATCTACTGCAAACATATAGGATGCCTACTGTTATGCCTCACTTGTGGTGGACGACTTATCCAAAGTCAAATAGGACTTTATTATCTGCTAATCAAAATGAACTTAACTTCAAGGACAGAAAAAATTCACAGCAAAACAGTTTGCAAATCCATTGTTTATTTCTATGAATACATAATTAATTTCTTGTTTTTAACCATCAGGAGAGTTTACTCTATGATTGGGCTGTTTTTCCCCTTTCTGTGCTTTCTGAATATGTATGTTGCTTTATTTATTAATAATGACATTATTGTAATGACAATTGTAAATACAATATATATATTCAGTATGTGTAATATTTCCAGTGTAGTGAAAATCACATATTTACATATCAGTGAATTTGAAAGTAAAAAAGGACACAGAACCTTATAATTCCAAGGTTTAATTCTTAATTGAGTGCCTTGACAGGATACAAATATTTACAACAATATTTAGGTTAATCAGACATCTGGATTCACATTTCAGTCAGAAAGCATTTGAATAACACAGAGCACACTTTTTATTGAGAAATATATTTATTTGAAAATGTGCTCTGGGTGCTGTTTGTTATGCAAACTCAGACTGGGTTTCACTGCACATGGCCTCATTAGATGCCAGTGTAAACACTGTATGACATTGTGTTTCTCAAACACTTAAGGGTTTAAACTGCTATTTTGGAAAAATGATAAGAATGTTTTGTGCAAAGTGCATGAATGGGACAAACAAAAATCAGTGACCGTGGCACTTACTATTATCCTATCATTTCTAATTCTCAAGTACTCATTTCTCCTAGAGCACAGCCCTCTGTTTTCTTTTTGTCTATAATATAGGCATTTAAAAATCTATACTTTTGTAATCTTTGGTACACCGATATCTGCTGTCGGCAAATCTGGTGCACACAAAGAGAGGCAGACAGGGGCAGGTGTGATGTTGCCTCTTTCCAGGGAATGGTACCTGTAAAGAAAGAAATGTATGCTATTAATGTTTTTTTTTTTTTTATCCTAAGTATGATTTTCTCCTTACATGTCGGATATGTGATCACTCAAATATTCATGAATATATTCTCCTTACATGTATGATATTTGATCCAGCTGCTTGTATGTAATAAATATAAGTAGAGTATAATATGCAATAATATTTTTCTTATTTAGATTAAAACAGATTACCAGTACATTGCTGTTAAAAAATATCTAGACAACCAGAATGCACAGATTTTGATCTTAATTGATTTTAGTTTGGTTTAGTTTCTTTATTTCCCTGTGTCTCTGATTTCCAGCCACAACAGCAACACTGTCACTTGATCAATGTGGTGAACACAGTGCATGATGTATAACACAGATCTCTCTCGCAGCACCCAGTACCACTATCAGCTATGTTTGTCAGTAACTGCATTACAAGATGCCCTTTGAGCAAACACTGCAAGTGGTAGTCCAATAACCCACAAACCAGATGGCTGAGAGTGAGATTTTTGGCTTGACATATCATATTTATCTTATCTTTTCATGTTATTACTATAATCCTTTACTCTGACAGCAGCCTATTTAAGTCATGTATATCTTTTTTACTATATGACATACGCTGACAGGTTCCACAGATATATTCCTTTATATAATTGACACTATCCACCACAACAACCCATTAGATGTAGACATGTCATATGGATGTACAATGCAGCGCAGCAAGTAAAAAAAATATCTACCTTGTGGCTAAATGGATGACACTCGTCTCCCTCAAACCCCTCTGGTGTGCACATTCGTAGGCCCCTCAGCCACAGACTGACCGCACAGCACATCCCTATGCCGCACTGGACATCCCTATCACACGCCTGCCAGACACAAACACAAACACATGTGCACACACACACACACTGTTAGCATTTACTCATATTCACACCCATGCAACTGCATTTTATAGTCAATACTGTATACAATACAATAATATATACATACAAAAATACTTGACTTTTTAGTAACATTTGCTTATTAGTTGCATGGTTCTGCACCTTAATCTCACAGCACAATCTCATAGATTCAGACCTGGTTCTGGTCATGTATTTTTTTTCTACCCATCATGTTCTAATCAATCTTGGACTCAGTTTTAAACATTAAGTCTTTATATTAGGTTTTTGTGTGTGTTTATGTTTTGTAATGAGATATTTTGTGAGTATTGTTTCGAATTACATTGGTAAAATTCAGCCAATAATTACTAATACACTTTTAAAGTTATTAAAAACATAAAAAACTAAGACTTTAGTTGAATGAATGAATAAATGAATGAATGAATGAGCGAACGAACGAACGAACGAACGAACGAATAAACGAATGAATGAATTCCTTAATCTCTTACATTCAAGAAATTAGTAAAATCTAAATAAAATCTAGAATTAGTTCATTTAAATGTATACTGTATACTGTAATGATATTTACTTTCTCCCAATCAGTACATTGAAAAAAACTCTAGCTGTTCTTACCCCAGTGATCACAGCACATCTTCCGCCACTCAGAGACACAAGAAGCACTGAGAATAAGACGAGCAGGCTCATAGCAGCAACAGCAAGTTTTATAGCACCCTATACACACCCTATAGTTCTATCTACTCCTCACTGCACTTAAGCAATGTTTACAAAGCTTTGTCTGAGTATAGAGATGCTGAGGCTCCTGCCTTCACCGTGTCTTCTATGACTTCTTTCTTTTTCCTTTTTTTCTCAGCTTCTTTGCTCATAGATGCTCCAATAAGTTCTACAATGATATTCAGTCTTTCCACTCTCTCTCTTTATTTCCCTTCACCATGGTGCAACCCCCTCCCCTATCTTCGTAGGATTTTCGTCATCTTGCTCTATATGACGCTGACCGGTCGATGGCGATGCTATTTAGTAAATGATCCTTTAATATGCATATATATAATAACAAATATATATAAAATAAATATATAATAACAAATATCATTTATTTATATTTATATATAAACGTTTATATATAAACGTGTAATTGTACCTTTTTATTTTTTATGATATCAGCATAATTGACCTTCAAGTCTTATTCATTGTGATGATTAATTGTGAATTATTCACTGTGAGGAATAACTGTGAAATCAAATATTTCAACTACAATATGTCACCATTTCAACATTAAAAAACTAAATATAATATAAGACCTATATGTCTTATATGGGACAATGTAAATAAATTATCTAATGTTTATATTATCTGGGCATCGAAATGTATTACATGTGTTTAAGAGACCACCACGGGTTTATACTATTAGTACCATGGGTTTTTTTGTACAGTATGTGTGTTTTATTTTTAAGTAAACATTTCTTCGTACATCAAATCAAATCTTTGGAGATGAGTCATCAAGTGGAGTGGGCTAGAGAAACTTTTTTCCGTTTACATGATAGGATTCAGCTTGCAGGTAGATCACAACAAATTAATCATTTGTCACTGCTTTTGGGAATCATTAGCCTTCAGTGACACACTGATATGATTCATTTTGTCGTTCACTGACATTTTAAATTCGCACAACAAAGAAATTCCATCAGGATAAGACAGTTAGACACTTTCTTGACCACTGGCAGGTTTTTGTGTGGATTTATATGCTTTCTGGACAGTAAAAATAGAATTAAATCCAGATTAATCATGAGAAATCACTGTCTATCCATCATCTTTTTTAAAAACAGGGCTACAGGGTTCATTGGCTTGACGTCTAACAGCTGCCATGCTAAATGTTTCAATCCATTTCTCAGCCAATTAGGGCCATGATGGGCAATTTAGGGGGTTACGCTTAGGTCAGACTGTGCACTTTGATTTCTGACACTGAACTGACTTAGGTCATGTTACATGATTGCTATATGATTTCTTGTGAACTTTGTTGTAAAGATTAGCAGCAAAATGCTTAATAGAGGACACTATTTATTTGACATATACAACATTTATTAAATACTACATCAGAGAGATAGACAGACAAAATGAAGTCAGACTCACCAATGCTCTATTTCTGCTTAGTGTCACATGCATTGTAAACTGTGAATCAAATTTGTGTACAATTTACATTAAGATGCATTCAGCCGAGTCGTCTTTAAAGTATTATATGTTTATAGTAACTAATTGTAAAATATTGGTACTTTATTCTTACAATAATGTATTGTAATATACTAGTATGCCTAGTAACATGCTGTAATTGTGAAATAAAATATAATCTACTACATTAGCATGACTTTTTAGTCAGGATACAACTGCATGGTTGAAGGTTAAGGATCTTCCCCAAGGACCAAACCATGACCGCCTGGTAGTGCATGATCCTCTGATATGCACTGGTGGACATATTTAAAAAAGGAATAATTTTTTACTTCACTTTCACTTAATGTGTAATATCTTTACACATTAAAACAGACTTTTTACTCCCCAACATTTTAGAAAACCCTAACCCCGGATGAAAAAATTAATTGGGTTAAATGAGAACCTGTCACAACACCTTACAATTGTAAACACAAGGATCTCACAATAGGTTCCACTGAGTAAGCGTACGTGTCTGGATTAAGGGAAAACTCTTTCCGTAAAGAGCGATAATGTGCAGGGGAATGAAACATTGCATAATTCAATTAAATAGGTCTCATATATCAGTATCTTTGTGGTTTGACAAAGGTTAAGCAGAATTGTAGAAGTAGTGCTTTTACTATATTTAAGCAGAGTATTTGTACTTTTACACAAGTACATGAATGGTAATGTATCCATCAATGTTAATAGAGCACAAGGACAATATTCTACCAATCCCCTCAGTTAATTAGCACTGATTCATTCTCATCTATCAAAAAATGTACTTTCATTTCAAAAAGGAATTGCAGTGCTCTACCTAAAGGAATCTTGACATAAACTCAAAGAGGAATGGTGTTTACCTGACATAGTGGATAATTAAATGGCACACAAATAATACACTCATTTTTTAGATGTCAACACAAAGAGAGCCTCAATACTACCTTTAATTATTAATTGGACGATTTGCCCAATAGTTTGCAGTTTCATTCTGTAAAATAATAAAGTAGCACTTTAGTAAAAAACAAGATAATATTAATATAAGTATTTTGTGCAGATTCTGTTGCAAGATTTATTCTTGGATGTTTAAACTTCCCAGACAGAGTAGGAAACTCCTTAATCACATAGTTTATATAGATAAAATATCAAATAAACATCCTAGCTCTTAAACACCATTCTTCAATTCACTTAAAACTCTAACAATGGCAACTTAAAATGGTAAAGCAACTTTAAATGCCCTGGGGTGGAGCAGAGTGCTTATGTTCATGAAGGCTGCATTTTCATCTCGCTGGCATTTTGAATTAGAGCTGGATAAATTAGGCCTATCTGCTGTGAGAGCGATATGTGTGAGGTATGACAGCCCTGAAGGTTGTGTGTGTCTGTTAAATACTGATTTAGGGCCAGTAGGCGCCTGAAAGTGCCATAGGTTAGTCAGCATGGCATCAAGGAACTGCAGTTAGGAAGATGTATGCCTCTGATCTACTGGCCACATAATTAAATTGCACAGTTTTGCCTGGTCAGCACAGCAGTCTGGCCCTTATCCTGCAGATCACTGACACCGAGCTGGCTTCTTAGCTATAAACCAAAGTACAGTTCCGATGAGTGATGGAAACCTGCTTAAAATAAGTTTTTTATATGACCAATGTTTCAGTTGGAAACTTATCTGGAAACACCACTGCTAAAAACAATGAAACTTACAGTTAACCATATAATATTATAAAAAACTTCATTAGCCAAGGTGAATGCTTAAGCTTAATGAGCAAAGACCATAGAAAACAAACATGATCATTTATTATTAACCTCCTCGTCTTTTTATTATTATTATTTGATAGAGTAGATAGATAGATAGATAGATAGATAGATAGATAGATAGATAGATAGATAGATAGATAGATAGATAGATCTATCGATTTATTATTCATTTATTATTATTCATGCCACGTATGCTCTGTTGAATGCAAAGCCACAGATAGTTGTGGCAAAGTTAAGGTTCATATTTGAATTCTGCATATATTTACATGATACCTCTTTTTTTATAAAACAAATCTAGTGAAAATGCTTTTAAAAGCTCGATTAGAAATAGAATGCTCTTTCTTAATTTATGCATAAAGTATTTCTCTTGTGAAGTGACATAACATTTAGTTGCATTAAAATTTACCAAGATCCCCAAAAGACTTGCTGTTAATTTGTGAGGTGAAAATTATTATTAATTATTAGAAATAAGAATTTAAGATCCACACTGGGTTTAACACTGTGCTTTAAATGTTTTATATACGATATGTTTGAATGTTGTCAGGCATATATGAGACCAAAGTAAAATCAACCTATAACTGTGGTCTTTTTAATATATAAAAGTACAGAATGTGGTTTGACAACGAGCTCCCACAGGCTGTCAAGAATGATGTCAAAGGCATTCCTGTCTTTTGAGAGCTGCTGTGCCCCTAAAAGGATCCATTCATAAAACACAAACACAAAGGAGTTTGACCATGGTTTTGTCACTGAGCAGAATAACAAGCAGTACAGATTTTTGATAAGAACATATAGCCTTTTAAGAGTGCATGTTGAGAAGACCTGATCTTTTCATAGTGCTATAGTCAGTGACCAGGTGTCATCTGATAGACTATCCACATTCAGTTGCCAGTTCCCCAGGGGTCACACTGAAAATAGTGAATAAAACGTGAGTTTAGTTCTTTTAAACAGTATTGGCTTAACGGTTGGGGCTCTGGCTAGGTGATTAAAAACTTGTCCAATTCATCCCTATTGGGCCCTTGAGCATGGCTCTTAGCCTTCATTAACTCAATATCCTCCATTATAAATCATTTTGTATAATTGCTTAGGCCAAATAGGTTGGATAATAAAACCCCAAAAGTTTTTTATTGCCATAGCTGCACTTGCCGTTCGAAACTTGGCTGAAAAGAAGGCACCCAAATGAATTAAATCCAAGGAATAAATAATATTTGATATATTGGCCCTGGTCTGTCTCTTAAATTAAAAAAAAGATGCTTCGGTTGCTTTGTTGTTTACTGGCTTTGACAGAAGAAAGGTTTACAAACTCATACAAATGTAGGTTTTTTTTTTTTTTCCTGTATTACCAACTGGCATCATGAATTTCTGCAACAGTTGTTAAAATTGCTACCAAAACAAGGACAATATTCATTACTCTGAACGTTCAACGCAACCGTCGTAGAAAAATAAGTTAGTGTAATTACGCCGTAATTGCACTAGATGGCGCTGCTCAGTTGCCGCGGCCTCAAAGAATCACGTGATTCAAGATCACCTGACTCTTATCCCGGAAGCCATTCAAGAACGTTTATCCCTTAGCTGATTTATGCAAACATCTTGAGGTTTAGTTGTAAATAAACATTTGTTGTACTTGTTTCAATGGAGGCGACACTGGAGCAACACCTCGACGATACGTAAGCGTGTATTTTTGTCACCTGCGTTATTCAACGTGGATGTTATTTTCGTAATGCTTAATGGAGTAATGAAGTTGCTGTGGAGGTTTGCTTAATGAAGCATCTATTTAAAAAAAAAAATCATTGTATTGTATCCTAGAATGAAAAACCCTGCGATTGTTGGAGTTTTGTGTACAGACGCCCAAGGTCACAATCTTGGATGTAAGTATCAATCACAAACATCATATTACAACAGTATAAATGTAGCAGGCTAAACTTAAATACTGAAGTCTAAACTGTCCAAACCTCTGGCACATACACTGGAAAACAATCAGTGGTGGGCCTTCAGTGCCAGTAAGACCTTCTCTGCTGGCCTACACTCATCACTGACTTAATGTAATATCATTTTGTTCATAAATATGTATACAATTATTCCCAGTAGTCTATTCTCTTAATTTCATAGCACTTCTCTTCCTTTCGATGCTACAATGACTGTCTGTTCACCACATCTTATTTAGTTGGTGTCAAAATCTGCCATGATTTCTTAAAAATAAACACTGTAAAGTTCATGCTGCTTAAAAGCTGTTGCTTAAACCAGTCAGATTTCGACTCGGCCGCTCCGAGGCCATCTAGCAGGCGTCCGATTACGTCAGCATGGTCATATCTTTTGATAGGATGGTCAGAGAACTTCACACTATTCGGAGCTCTCAAACTGGAGTATACTGCACAAGCTCCATATATTCATGTGGATTTATTATCTGTTTTATTATTCCATGATGGCTGACAAAGGAGAGGAAATTAAATTAATCACAGATATACTTACAAGGACATTTACACGATGGAAAATCCGGACATCGTGAGGAAAGGTCAGCCGAAACAATTCGCGTTCAAAAACCATTTATGTTCTTTGGTTTTCTTTCCTGAAGCATTTGCACAAAAACACACAAATTGCCTTAATTTGAAATCTCCTGGAAAAACATAAAGTGCAGAAGAGAATGCACAAAAATGCACACAATACCTGGCTGCAGTGAAAGAAGACTTGTTGAATTGTGCTCATTGGGTTTCTTGCTTTAGTAATTGCATTCAGTCCTGAGCTACTCTATGATGCAACACTGTTCTACTCTGTTTCTGTATAATATTGATGATTTCTACAGCCATCATAATGATGGTATTAAGAGATGGAATGGTTCCAGTATTCAAGTAAGGTGCCACTGGTACATAAATAAACTGACTAATTCTCTTTCTCAGTAGCGAATCCTATTGACAGACTGCATGATCATCATCATCATCATCTGCATTTAAATAGATTTTAGTTAGTATCAGTATGTTTTGCTATTAGGACTAGGATTAGTGAACAAGCATATGGGAAAACAACTATTTGCTGCTGTAAAAATACACTTATAAATTAAATATAATTCAGGGCACACACAGAACCCAATCATTGCTCTGGTTTCTATAACTGTGACATCATAATGATGATATTAAGAGTCAGGTTGATTTAGGTATGACACCACTGACGGTGTGAAATGCATGACCTACCACTGGAAGCAATATAGTGACACTTTGACCAGTGTGGGATGAAGTGCACTATTTCTTTATTTTAGTAAAATCCTCTGTTTAAATATTACTCCAGTAAAAGTTCTGCATGTATACTTCTGCTTGTGTCAAACTACAAATGTTCCTAGTTATGTAACAAAAGAAAAAGTACTGATCTCTGAGTATAAAATGCAATTCGATATTTTATTCGTCTTTGCAGACGCACATTGAGAGTACCCTTACTTAGTGGAAACTCTCGCGACAGGTTTTCATTTAGCACAATTAGTTTTTCCTTTGCAGTACCGAGGAACAGTATTCTAATTATATTACAAATGTACTGAAGTGACAGAAATGAAATAACTATTATGCAATACAAAATTACATGCGAAACATGGAATCTTTCTTTTAAGTAATATACCAATGGATGGATGTAAGTACACCAAACAAGTTTCTAGTAGAAACAGAGTTGCTCTCGAATTCTACACAGCAGTGTAGAATGACATGGAGTTTTGTGTTTCTGCAGGCCGTGGTTCCCTTTCTGATGAGCATGGTGGAGTTGTGTCTGTTTTGGCCAAACAGGCTGCCTCTCTAACCAAAGATCCAACAGACACCCCTACTGTGTGTCTTGAATCTGATTCCGGGTAAGATGCTAATTGTATACATAATATGGCTAAAAATAGGTGAACACCCTTAATTAGTGAATTCATGTGTCTCAGCCACAACCACCGCAGTTGAATGGGTTCCACTGAAGAGCTCAGTCACTGAAAATGTGGCACCCTTGTTGTATGCCTTCTTTTCCATAGGTCTGTTTGTGAAACTTTTACCTGGCCAGATCTGATTAATCATAGAATCTAGAAGTAACAACAGTTCAGAAACGAGGCAAAAAGCCACGTACACTCTTACTAGTTATAAAACAAAACTGATCCTTAAAGCAGCATCAGGCCAAAAAGGGTGCATTAGGAGTTCGAGTGGCCTGTACAGAGCCCTGACTCCATTGTCATGGAACATGTTAAAATGAAATGTCAGTTGTGTTCCAGGTCCTTGGTTAGGGTCAGGGCTCTATGCAGGCCACTCGAGCTCTTCCACATCAGCATGAACCTAATTTTGTGCACAGGGGCATTGTCATGCTGGAACAAGTTTGGGTTCTTTAACATATAAAGGCATTCTAGGCAATTGTGTGCTTCAAACTTGCACGTGTTTCAAACACAGCACGTGTTTGGGGAAAGAGCTGTATGGGTGTGAAGGTCAGGTTTCGGCCTTGTAGTGTAACACCTGAGACTCCGTCCGTAAATGCTAATTATTTTCATTTAGAAAAATTCATCATATCGAAAGTTCTAAAAAATCTTTGCTAAAAGAAAAAAATTAATCACATTTTATTGCCTTTTTTTTTTCTTTTATTAAAACACCGATAAACATAAACTTGTGCTTTGCCTGTACCTGTAATATATTGCTATAAAACTATATTTTAATAATCAATTTGAAAACGTGTGAATTTCCTCAGACATACAGTACATATTTCTGTTGGCCGTAGTATCAGGTTCCATCATGAGAGTTTTCATCATGTTCCACTACAGATTCCACACTTGGATATAAAGAGACTGGCCCATGCTGTATATGCCAACTGTACTTTAATTGCATACATTGCTCCAATTTGGTAACTTGATATTAATGCATGTAGGAGTAACCACATAAGAGTTTGCTGACGTTCTGAAATCGCAGTAGACGTTATAATTAATATCATCTTTAAGTAACACCTCATGAGTGTGTCAGGTTTTTTCTTTATGATCATAAAATTACACTACTTGCTTGATTCACATTAATAATACAATCATTGCATCTGTGTTTGCAGGAATGTGCTGGTGAGGACACACGGGACAATTACAGTAGCGGTGCACAAGATTGTGACATAGAGTCACTGGGTGCAGGCTTTATCATCACACACACAAAGTTTTGTTTAGTGTACAGAAACCTGGCTGAAATACATTGATACTTATTTGTTTTGGATTACAAAAGAACTCCTGTTCATCTGATAACTGTTATGCATTGCCTTTTGCTTTTATTGGCTCATATTCATCGCCTATATTCACTGAGTTTTTTTCTTGTTATTTTACAACTTTATACAAATCAGTGCTTCCTGGTGTAACTCTACATTACAGATTTGCCATTAAATTTTGCTGTGAATAAATTATTTAATACTCATTTGATGTCTGACGTCTTGTCATATTTAATACTGTATATAGGTTTATCTAAAAAAAAAAAAAAAAATCACATTTCTTTTCCTTTTTACTACTTTTGAGAATTATGAAAATTGTGTATGGGGAAGTGTAATATCGGAAAAAATAAAAGTATAATTTGTTTTATTACAGTCCTCTTTGCCAACCAAAACACCTATCTGTCATAGATCCCTATATTTTCCATCACTTGAAAAATAGGTTGTTTTAAACAGATGCTTGTTTTAAGTTGTTTAACACATTTAGATTAGGAATCAGGAATTGAAATATAAAAATCTATTACATTCTGATAAATGTGCTGTTTAGTCTCAAACACAAAAGTGTGCAGTTCCCAAACGTTTAAATGGGGATGTTCATTGTATTTTACAATTGTAAAAGATATTTTTGCATTTACTGTACATTTACATACAAACTGTATAACCATTATTTAATTTTTTTTTTATAATTAATGGCTTTTTTGTGTTGTTTTTTTTTTTTAATACGCATCACCTAAAAGTAAATATAAACAAAGCTTTTAATGAAATATTGAGGGAAAAAAAGTTATGGTGGTGCCATATACAAACCCGATTCCAAAAAGGTTGGGACACTGTACAGATTGTGAATAAAAACTGAATGCACTGATGTGGAAGTTTAAAATTTCAATATTTTATTCACAATACAACATAGATGACAAATGTTTACCACTGTGTGGCATCCCCTTTTCCTTTTTATAACAGTCTTCAATGGTCTGGGGACTGAGGAGACAAGTGGCTCAAGTTTAGGAATAGGAATGTTGTCCTATTCTTGTCTAATACAGACTTCTAGTTGCTCATCTGTCTTAAGTCTTTTTTGTCGTATCTTCCTCTTTATGATGCACCAAATGTTTTCTATGGGTGAAAGATATGGACTGCAGGCTGGCCATTTCAATACCCAGATCCTTCTTCTACGCAGCCATGATTTTGTAATTGATGGAGTATGTGGTCTGGCATTGTCATGTTGGAAAATCTAAAGTCTTCCCTGAAAGAGACGACGTCTGGATGGGGGCATATGTTGTTCTAGAACTTGGATATACCTTTCAGCATTGATAGTGAGTTTCCAGATGTGTAGGCTGCCCATGCCACACGCACGCATGCAACCACATACCATCAAAGATGCAGGCTTCTGAACTGAGCGCTGATAACAACTTGGGTTGTCCTGATCCTCTTTAGTCCGGATGACATGGCGTCCCAGTTTTCCCAAAAGAACTTCACATTTTGATTCGTCTGACCACAGAACAGGTTTCCAATTTGCCACAGTCCATTTTAAATGAGCCTTAGCCCAGAGAAAATGCCTGCGCTTCTGTATCATGTTTAGATATGGCTTATTTTTCGACCTATAGAGTTTTAGCCGGCAACGGCGAATGGCACGGTGGATTGTGTTCACTGACAATGTTTTCTGGAAGTATTCCTGAGCCCATGTTTTGATTTCCATTACAGTAGCATTCCTGTATGTGATGCAGTGCCGGAAGGGCCGGAAGATCACGGGCATCCAGTATGGTTTTCCGGCCTTGACCGTTACGCACAGAGATTGTTCCAGATTCTCTGAATCTTTGGATGATATTATGCATTGTAGATGATGATGACTTCAAACTCTTTGCAATTTTTCTTTAAGTTACGCCTTTCTGATATTGCTCCACTATTTTTTACCGCAGCATTGAGGGAGTTGGTGATTCTCTGCCCATCTTGACTTCTGAGACACTGCCACTCTGTGGCAACCCAATCATGTTGCCAATTGACCTAATAAGTTGCAAATTGGTCCTCCAGCTGTTCCTTATATGTACATTTAACTTATCCGGCCTCTTATTGCTACCTGTCCCAACTTTTTTTAATGTGTAGCTCTCATGAAATCCAATATTGCCAATATCTGGCATGACATTTCAAAATGTCTCACTTTCAACATTTAATGTTATCTGTATTCTATTGTGAATAAAATATAAGTTTATGAGATTTGTAAATTATTGCATTTGTTTTTCATTCACAATTTGTACAGTGTCCCAAATTTTGGAATCGGGTTTATAGTACCAACATTATGACTTTGTTGCAAAGCTGTTGGCAATTACAGTATGCAGGCATTTACTGTAAAATGCAATTAGGTTCATAAGAAATTACAGGTACATTTTTTTGCTTTTTCTCTCCATCATTCATTTTTAATACCTCAAGATTGCAAGGGTCTTTTTGAATGTTTTCAAAAATATTTTAATTGTGTTTAGTTCAAGAGACTTTGCAAGGCCTTCTTGAGACATTAAACACAAGTGTTTTTTTTTCTTGTTTCTTTCATTTTTGTGTAATGCTCCAGTACTGTTTGCAAAGAAGCAGCAACAAATTATAAAACACTTCCTTCACTAAATATGGCAAGCAGAATTATTGTCAGATATTGTTGTTCAGTACTGATGCTCCAAAGAACTTCAGGAAGCTCCTTCACCTGCACAGTAATTGTGCCTTGTTGTAATTTTATGAAAAACGCAAGCCTGCCTGGCACCAACAAACATGGTTAAAATCATAGAGATTTGGACATTCTGAAGTTTAATCTAAACATTACCTAGAGTTTTTGACCTGCATTCGCATGATTTTTATGGGTTGTGTTGCTACTATATGATTCAATGGCTGGTTACCAGCATGAATGGGCAGGTGTTCGGGTTTCCCTATTAAAGTAGAGGTTGCAATGTCATGAGTTACCACATGGTTGCAGTAGCTGAAAGACATTTTGCTGTATAATAAAGGCAATAGATATAACCTCAGCAACTGTCCAGACTTTCCTTACAGATTACACCAAGCATGTCTTTTTCATACAGCTGTAGTGACACTGAACTCTGCTGTAGTAACACTGTTGTTATATCTCAGGGGTGTAAAATGCAATTTTTAGTTAACTGCTCAACTGGACCATTAGCAATTTGTCCTCAGAAGCTACAGGACTAAAGCACAGTAATGGATTTGCTGAAATTGGAATTAAATGTTTATAGGCTTATTATCTGTTCATTGAAGAGAAACTGTGTACACACCTTTATCTAAAAGAACAATATATCAATTTGACACTAAACAAATGCTTTCAGGTTATAGAAATCTAAAATGTACTGTATTAAGATTAAGCTTTTAGATATAAGTGCCAGAGAAGCCAGTAATGTACTAATGTACTGTAAGTATTCAGGATAGACTCAGTGAATCCAGAGCCTATTGAGGGAACTTTGGGCATGAGGCAGGAATATACCCTGGATGAGATCCTAGTTCATTGGGGACACCATGCACACACACTTTCACACCGAAATTTAGACAATTTATCTGAGCAAATTCTCCTACTACTATGTTTTTGGAAGGTGAACGGTTTTGGAAACGCACGCAGACACAGGGATCTGGAATCACACTGAAACATTTAATTTAACAAATTTTTTTTTTATTTATTCTATGAAAAAACATACAGTATTGTCACGTGATGCCACATGTCTACTTGACCTCAAGGCATAACTTTACCCACGTGTGAATACACAGTAAAAAATAAACTCTCAGGTGAAATTTGTTTGGGGGGGGTTTTGTTGTTGTTTATAAATGCTCATTCACATGAGTAAAGGCTAAGTGTAAAACTTGATCCCAGAAGAGAGATTTGCTCTAGAAGAAAGGTTTCTCAGAAGCTGAACCTCTGCCATATCCCGTGCCTCTCCATTTAACATGAGGAGGCCTGCACCCTAAACTGGTGAGACCCTGGTTTTGCATATCCACAGCCGGCCTCCAGCACGAGGTTTCGGCTCGAACCTTTCTGGTCAAGATTCCAGTCACGTGGTTCTCATCACGTGGTCCAGAGCTCCTGCGCTGGGAGACTTGGATCAGTGGAGTCGTTCTTCAGATTGTAAAACTTGTAAAACTGAGACTAACTCCTGGCTGAAAAAGAAGGCATTACAAAAAAAAAAAAAACCCAGCCATGGTCAGGCATTATATTGTTAATGCATATGACTGTTTAGCGTTCCCTGTGTGGAGGAGGTGTGTGGACGGACCGGAGAGCGCAGCTGTAGATGCTCAGGAGACCTGTTTTCAGCGCAGCTTTATCCTTCACCACTGACTGCATCAAGCCTTCATGCCCTTTCACACAGCAAGGTAACGCACTGCTGGTTTTACTTCTACTTATTCGTTGTCGATTAACCTTCATAAGAATTTAGTTTTGTTACTAAAGTTTAAAATGTAGCATAGCGGATTAATAAATCGTAGGGGAATTTATTGTAATTCTCCAAAGCCAGGCGCTTGGTGGTGTATTCAAGAGTACTAACCTCGTTATACTACAATAATGTGAGTTGCTAAAGAAACATTTGAATTCTACAATAAATAAATAATAAACACTATAAATAAAATATTTTCTTATAAATTATAAGCACAGCGTTGCTTTGACCAAAACAGGCCCATATAAAATGACTTGACAAATTCCCTATTATTAATGCTATTCTACAGATATTTCCTCAATTAAACATAAAGCAGGCAGCAATAATTATACGCGCGCTGCGACCGGTCACGTGACCGGCTAACGGACTAAATAATGTCGTTTAAACTTTACAGTGCAGCGGTTTAATATACATTTGAGCAACAGAAGTTATAAAAGGTAGGTATAAAACACGAGCTTAAACAACACTTTTGAGAAGGGGATATTGGTATACAATAAAATATAATAAGAATATACATAAAACAATGTAATTAAAATAAATTAGTAATAAGTAAAAAGACGCGGTTTCTTTGTTGAACGCTAGATGTCGCCATCTTTAAAACACGCTGTCCTTTTTTTCTTGTTAAAACTTTAATAACTGTGTTGTTAGCATAAAAAAAACGTTATATGCAGTCACATTTGCTTGAGACGTGTGACATTGTTTTTAACTTGATGATCTATGTGAAGTTTGATCTTCAGTATCCCACATTTGATTGCTAAATTACATTTACGGCATTTGGCGGGCTCCCTTATCCAGAGTAACTTACAACTAAGCACTTGAGGGTTGCAGGCCTTGCTCATGGGTCTAGGACTTGGCAACTTGGTTGTACTGGGATTTGAACTCGCTACCTTCCGACCAGAAGTCCAACATCTTTACCACAGAGCTACCCCTTCCATTACCACTAACCTGATTCAGATTGCAGCGATGAAATGATGAACTCTATCGAGTAAGCTTTTTCGTAAGGTCATTCCAAACATAAAAGATAAAGAGGTTCACCCCCATGACTGTCCAGTGTTGCTGTGATTACCAGGATCTATTGGAAGAACAAGCGATAAAAAGCACTGAAATAATGCTTGTATTCAATACCTATTAATCACTTTTTGCACATTTGTCTGCTTTTCAGAGGATCATGTTTTCATATGCAGCACTTTAAATACATTACACAAACATTGGCTAAGATCTCTTATGCGTGTGCAAGTGCTGTGCTACCAATGTTTATTTGCATTAGTGTGGACTTGCTGATGTATTTGCTAATGCCTTTTGGGCTAAAACCCAGCAACAACACAAACATTCTGTCAAAATGCTAAAGCAGCGAATACAACACAAAGTGCATCACAGAATATGCTTTCAAATAAATGTTTCCCTTTAGAAGCAGGAGTTATTATTGCCATCACGGCCATCATATTTGTCACGGATCATTTACTTCTAATTATAGCAGTCACCTACACCGTGACCCCTACCAGGAAGGAAAATGAATGGATGAGACGCTCTCTACTTCTGCAAGTGGAGAACTCCTTTGAGAGTTTTAGTGTAAGATTTATGTGCCTGTGAATTTTCAGAAGTATTATACATTCCTTTGACTTTTTTATGTCTTTCTTAGAAAATGCACTCCATCTTCAATTTCCAAGAAAGACACACATGAAAAAAAAAAAAAAAGGCTAAAAAAAACAACCCTCAGGGAAATCAGTATAACCTTTCATTGTACCAGAATTTATCCATTTTTAGTCCAGTTTTTTTTAGATTAGACTCAATCTAGACAGTTAATTTAGTAAATAACGATTAAAGCTGTAAATCTCATCTGTAAACAAATATCTACACTATAAGCTATCTTCACTCTAATGTTCTAATGACACATTGTTTTAGTTAATTATAAATTAGCATATTTAAATGCTAATTCATCATTAGAAGGTTGACGGTTGAATCCTGTTACAATTATATAATCACAGCTAAAATATCATTGTGCTGTTTAAGGATAAAGATTTGGGATACTTAAATATGGGTTTAATTATGCGCGAAAGTAAAACCTTTATTCCAAAACTTCTGAAGGTTTTTGGAGGAACAGAAGCTATTCAATGTGAGAATTTGGCCAGAAACTGAAAATACAAAGGTGTACAAAGGTGGATTGCTACTCCTTTAATAGAACATAGCAAACCTGCTCTCTCAGAAAAAAATGAAAAATAAAGTCCTTGGTGCACAACTATGCAGGAGGATAAATACAAAAGAGGCCCTGGTTTAAGAGACAGGCACCTCCACAGCTAGCAGCTTTATTATATACCACACACACAAAAAAAACATGTCATCTTCATCAGTGGCAACTCTGGGATGCTGGATTTTCAGGCAATCTGGAATAAGAGAAAAAGGTATATGTGGGACTGGCCACTAACATAAAAATGAATGGGTAAAAATAATAAACTAGACAGAGGATGATTGGGAAAAAAGTTTCATGGACAGAAACAGTGTTTTTAGTTTGCAGAGAAGAACATTTGTAGGGCAGAAAACCAATAAAAAGATGCCGAAGGAGTTATCTGTCAAGCATGGTGGAGGAAATGTGATGGTCTGGTGGTGCTGACAGTCTATCAGCTATCTGGTGCTGGTAAAATAGAATATTTGTACAGGGCTAACTTTGAACTAGGACGAATAAAGGCCATCTACCCTGTGTACAGCACTTGATTGAAGCCAAATTGATCCTGCTACAGTAAAATTACCCAAAGCACTGATCCAAATTTTGCAAGGAATTCTTAGACGAGATGAATTAGCTGGAATCTTGTCTGTATTTGATTGCTTAGTGCAAGAGCAGCAAGATCATAGATCTTAACCTTATTGGAAGGAATAAAGTGTCCATCAACCAATCCAACTTGTGTGAAAACTCTAACTGCAAATTGAGGACTCATAGGAATGAAAGCAAAGTTTAAAGCATGAAATTGTTATTTCCAGCAGAAATATTGAACTATTCAATATTGAAAAGTTATAAATTAGACCAGTGGGCTAGTTTTTTAAATCGGATTCTGTATTGTTTTGGTTTTCTGCATTTTTACTGCTCAGGTATCATTTAAACGTTTAAGGTTTTATACATTGTGCCCAGAAAATGTAAAAACATTATTTCAGATGGCTTTTAGTTCTCAGTGGTATGTGTCTGGCATGAAGCCAGTTTACATTCATAGCATATCCCCCAATCCATTACTCCAGACATGAACATAGTTATACATGGCATGTGAACAGACAAGATTGTTATCTGATCGCAGACACTTGTTTCTGTTCAAATACTTCTTATTCAAAGAAACTGCACTCTTGCCTGAGGGTCAGGAAGGCAGAGTTTTGGCATACTGCTGATACTGTGCACATTTATCTTCTCTCCATCTGGACAACTATCCCAATTCTTGTTTTCTTTTTTTCTGGTCTAAGCCATTTCAGCATGGCTTTGGGGTGAATATCATGTAGGAGTTCAATTCTACATTTAAGATAATACTGATGAAAAGGTTTTCACTTCCTGTCCCCAAAATCAGAAAATCATAAACCTTAAAAAAAATGCCTTTGCACACTTCTTCGAGCTGCTCTTAAGCACAACACACAGGCATCAGTGCAGCAAAGAGATAAGAGAAGGCATCTCTCCTAACACTGTAGCACAACCTCCTGCTCCACCTCCTTCCTCCTTTGCCCCCTTGCTCTCTTCCCTCCCTCCCTCCCTCTGGAAAGCCTTGATTTACCGCAGCATGGACATACAGTCTGCATTTCACTGCAGCACTGGGATGACTGCATGCTAGTGCAGTCTTGTTTTAGCCTTGCTCACTGCATATCAGCTATAATATTTGAATATGTAAACACATCAACTATATAGTGCTACAACAACAAAGGGGTAGATATAAAAGGAAGTTCAGAGTGCACCAATTTTTGAATTTATAAATAAAAAAAAATGCTTTTTGGTCATTTTAACTAAGAGATTCGTACTGCAAGTGGATGGTCTAGAAAGTAGGTAAGCCATGATTTTGTTCTGATCCACATTGGCCTCACTGGAGGACATTTGTTTTAATCACTGGCATCTAAGATTGTAAATGGTTTTTATACAAGAAGGGATGAAAAACAGGTGAAAATCATCAAAAGCAAAAAAAAAATCATCAAATCAGGTTTTTTGCTGATTAGATACCTGTGACAGTCACTTTGTGTGTACAGAAATGACCCTTGTAAAGATTTTTCACAAAAATTCTTTGAAACACACAAAGTTCACCTAACACCTATAGATTGTGTAAGAATAATGAGACAGATTAAGCTTGTTCTTTCATTCATTCTTTCTTTCTTTTTTTATTTTTATTTTTTTTTACCATTTTCTGTTGTTTAGGGAAAACAAGACTAAGGCGTTCCAGCCAAGATATTTTAAGGGATGACATTAAGAGAATAGGCTCCTTGAAGTTTCCTCATTTCTCCCACATCAAATCACCAAATATGCTGCCTAAAGAACACAACAGGTAAAGTTGCTAACACTGTACACACATATGTACACACACACACACACACACACACACACACACACACACACACACACACATCAAGTAAACTAAAGTGTGCAGCTCTCTCCACAGACAGAA
>MU574732.1:3141209-3157898 GCA_024362625.1 Silurus asotus
AATTATTATTAATTAAAAACTTTTTTTTTATACATTTCAGTGCAAAAGAGCGTATTTGTGTAATAGTAAATAGTAAAAAATATTATGTTATTATATAATACAATTCAATATTTTAATAAATCAAATAATCTAATTTACCTTAAGGTCATTAGTAGTATTTTATATTCAGTGTGATCTTTTTCCTGGGGGCCAATTTATTGCAGATAAAATGGGTGTAATATTTTCTTTCTGGTTCAAGTAAGGACCCATGACACAAACTTCATGGAACTTGTTTAGACAGTTACTGGAACATTCATACAATTATAGTAGTTATGATATAGTATAGTAGTTGTAACATAATATCCATTTGTCAGTATTGCAGATAAACAGCATTGTTTGGTTAGATTTTACCATTGGGGGCTGTGTATTTACAGCGAATGGTTTAACAATGAGTGGTGGAAGCACAAGTCTTGGTTGAGTTTGTGACTGTTAAATACCACTGGTACAAGTGGTACCCCTTGCTTGTTTTTGCTCTTAATAAAATTGAGCATTCAGTAATCTGAAGACAGTTAAAAAAAAAAAAATTAATTAATTGTCAGTGGGGACTTTATATTAAGATTAAATGAGTGATGCCAGAATTTCAGTCATGTTGATTTTTTTAACCTTTGTAACAAACACACTAAGCCTTATTTACAAGGTTGTACACTTGCTTTAACTTGCCTGCACAGACCATCTTTCTGTTATGCTAATTTCAGCATAAGTGATTTTAAAACAGGTAAGAACCTGGTCTAAGGGAGGAACCCAGGACTTTTTTAATCACACAGGCTTGGACATCATTCAGATATGCTGCTGGAAAAAACTACACAAAATATTTAATCTATTACGTGGCGTAAACTAATTTAAACATTAGAAAGTGCATTGATGATGTGACTTTTTAAGCTCAACATCAATTGTACAAATAAGAAACCATGAATGCCTGCAGTGTGTGTGCTACTCAACACCCCAGATAATGATTGCAATGATTCCCAAGCTATCAAAGAAAAAAAAAGGCAACTATGCACAAAGAATCCAAAGTCACTTTTCTAAACATAAAGCCTATTGGACAAGTATCCAAAATGTCACAGACTAAAAAAATATATCACATATCTATGATGGTGATGCTTTACTTCTGGATGAACTGAACAATTAACATGCAAAATGTAAAGCATAGAATAACATGTAAACAGGGAAGACCACCACTGGCCATCACAGACTTTGTCGAGTTGACGATTGGAAACTTGGTGGTCCTGACAACACACCTGGCTGGATGCTTAGGAAGTGCTGAACAGCTGATATATGTTATAACAGACAAGACATGAAACACATAAAGAGAAGTCTTCCTGCTATACTCTACCCAGTCCAGCATGACTACCACCCTAGCCACTAGGCAGAGAACACTACATAAAAAAAAGCCCCAGTTATTTAATGTGAGGATGCTATTCATACATAAACTTCAGCCTTCAGCACAATCCCACAACAATTTATAAGCAAGCTGAGCCTGGTATTTAGGAGCAACTATAATGAGTCAATATGCAGGGAGGAGGTGCAGCATCTTACAGAATGATTTAGAGAAAATCTTATACTCTAATTATGACTGAAAGCATATCTTGCCATAATTTGCTAGGTATTGGCTAGATGGATAAACACTATTATCATAATGCAGATTCCACATGACAAGCCAGGATTTAACATAAGCATCAATATTTTGCACAGTGGTTCCGGTAAATGATAAAAACAGGATAAAGTTATTCTTATTACCTTTGAAAAAGTAAAGCATGTGTACAAGGAGCCTACTATACACTTGCCTGGGTGTATAGTAGGCTCCTTGTACACATGCTTTACTTTTTGTATCTTTAGAATAGGTGCCAGGTATAATTTCTGGAGTCACAATTAAATGAGCTCACAGATCCAACATCATTGACTACTCAGCCAGGAGTAGGATCAAATTATGTACCTAAATGTGTTTTTTGCTTATTTGAATTGTCAATTATAATTTGTGTCTGATGAAGCACCATCATTAAACAACTGTTGCAAATAGCAAAACAGGATTTTAAACAAGAATAGATTTTGACAACCCTATTCTTAAAAATTACAGACCGGTTTAAAACATTCATTTCTCTTTTGTGGGGACTTCAACCCAAGTCTAGGTAGGAGTTTTACAATTCTGGAACCAACACTATTTCATTGCTTCATGCCCATTTTAACCATTCTAATCAACAATTACATGTTACAACAATTATTATGTCCTCCCATCAGTATATGAACAACACACATGTCATCATGACATGACATCATTCTATGTCATTAATCCATAAGCCCTGAAGGTATATATCGGCTCTTTGCCTGCATCAGGTCCATGCCGCGAAACAATGTCAAAGCAGAAATACCTGTTAATGGTATTAAAGCCAGAGAAGATATCAGAAAAAAGTTCTAATCTCTCTGTAAAGTTTTAGAAACTACTTAAGTAATGTCTATATGAACAGCATTCTATGACTTGAGTAATCTTACTAGCTATACTGTACATGCCTATGTATCATTGAGTCCTAAAGAGCTCTATCCTTAAAGAGCAATTCACAGACAGCACAAAAAGATTTTTATGAATATTGACATGCTCTAGAATGAAATATAACATGGCAAAAAAAGATTAGCGTGCATTTGTTTTTAAACAGTGTTTCAAATTGAGCTTCCCTTTTTTTTTCTCTGTATCAATATAGTTACTCTTACCCAATTCCCATGCTTTTTGGTCTCAACTGACATACAACTGTATGCAGTGGAGGGTGGCAGAGTGAAGATTACCACAAGCTTCCTGTGGTATACATGAAAAAATATGTATATATTTTATATACATATATTAACTGCTGCTTGTCCTGGGTCAAGGGACAGTGTAACACAGTCAGTGGAAATCATTATTCACATGCATTAGATTGCAGATACCGATAATTGGCCGATGAGTGAATTTGACTTAAATGAAAAGTCTGTTGAGTCAAGTCACTGAACTGAACTCAACACACACACACACATACTTTGTGGCAGTCATTGAGTAGCACATGTAAAAAAAATTATTTATTGCAACACAGTCACAATCCATCAATCTCTAATCCCCTAAGTAATTTTTGACAGATTTGGGCTAGGCCTTTAAGCTTTTCTTCTCAGTAGTTTTTGTTCACTGCCTACTGGCAGTGAAAATTTAAGCTGAATTAAGTCTACAGCTTTGCCATTGCTAGTTAAAAAAAACAATGCAAGTATTAATGATACAAGAGGTTACAGTTACAATTTTCCTAAAACTCAAAAAAAAATAAAAAAAATAAAAAAAAAGAACATTAGCTTTAAGATGCACTGACGAAATTCTGCCTATTTAGAGAGAGAAATTAAACCTGTCTTTTCTTCATTTATGTGTTTCAAATTGCAGTTTAACACCACTAACTATACAGTTTATTTTCTTCCTTCATTTTTGGCTGTGCAGAAATGTGCACAGAAATGAACTTAAATAGATAGGCAGTTGTTTTAGCTTGGGTCTGACCAAAATCTTTTCGAATGGATTTGCTTGTAATTGTGGTCATATGTTATAATTTTAATCACAGGAATATAATAAAACAGCTTATGACACTAAATGAATGAATACGGTAATCATGCCATGGAAGCACCATGCCACATTCAGTATGGGCAAATTCGGGTCTTGTAAGCATCATGCCTGATCACCTGCTCCCATCCACTTAAGAGTAAAAAGCTCCTGCTCTTTCAGTGTTTTTTTTTTCCTGGGGTTTTGAAGGATCTCTTTTTTTCTCACATCTCAAGCCTCTTTCTTATACTTAAGAAACAAAAAGACAATAAACTCAAAATGAAGACAGCATTAAAGTCTTTATTACCCCAATATGATCGTAAACTTTTGATCTTTCTGTTAAGACTGGAAAATAAATGTCCAAAATAAACATTGATAGAATAGGTTTAGAAAGGTTTATTGCTGAAATGTTCCAATTCACCCCATTAGTCCCTTTGCCTACTGACCTCCTTAGTGTTATGCAAATTCTATTATTTGACTCTTTTATGACCTGCTTTTCAGTAAAGAAAAGTTCATTTACATGATTTATTCAAATTTACAGCTTGATATCCAAAATTAAATCCAATTATGAGGGAACTTAATAAATAAATATATTGTAATTCCAAGGTCATGATAATGCCATGGATTTATTAAAATTGTAAATAAATTTTGTGAATATGCTTAACAGGATAATGTAGTAAAAAGTTGAAATGGAATGTAAAATAATTATATATAAATATTTTTTGCATACTGTCACAATAATTTGGTATTTTTGGAACAATTCTATTGACTTATCACTTATTATTATTGTTAATAGTTTTAAAAGAAATATAAATAAAAAAGTGCACAAAAGAAAGCATTCTTTTTTCATCTCAGCTTTTAACTTTCAAACATAAAGATGCTAAAGATTAATGGTGACCCAGTGCAATCTGAGAAGGACAAAGATTAAACATTGATGAGGACTGCGCCAAGCAGCAGCCTCATAGCAGTAAACAGTGGAAAGTAGGAATATTGACTTGACATAGTCAGATATATGTTCAGTTTGTTTACATTTATGCCAACTAACATACACTACCAGTTAGAACATTGGACACACCTTTTTTCTTTTATGGGTTTTTATTATTTTTAACATTGTGAATTAATGCTGAAGACATTTAAACTATGAAAGAATACGTATGGAATTATGTAATAAACAAAAAAGTGTAAAAAATTATATTATTATTATATTTTACAAGAACTACCTTGATCTTAGTGGGACCATGACTTTTTTTTCAACTGAACAATGACCCCAGACACACCTCCAGATTATGTAAGAACTATTTGACCAATAAGGAGAGTGATAGAGTGCTGGATCAAATAAGAATAGCTGCCACAATCGCCTGACCGAATGAGATGGTTTTCTGACTGCCTGAGAGAATGCCAAAAGTGTGCAAAGCTATCATCAAAGCAAAAGGTGGCTACTTTAAATAATCAAAAGTATTACATATATTCTGGGTTACTTAAGACATTTATGTTGACAACCTAAATCAATATTTGTTCTGTCATAATTTAAATTTCTTCAGGATTAGTATACAATGTTAAAAACAATCAAAATAAAGAAAAAACATTTATTTAGGTGTGTCCACATTTTTTTTTTACTGGTAAATAAACTGTACATTCACTTTAATATTTGTAACATTCTGCAATTTTTGTCAATGATTCACATTGAACTGCATTTGACTGATTTTCTAAATTACATTCAATGATTTATGAAGGTGATTTAATGTTTAAACATTTGAGAATAATTTTTTAAGTTAGCTTTACAATTTGTTTTTTACATTTACATTGTTTTTTTTATTGGTATTGATTACATTTGAGGCTGTATTACATCAAGGCAGCTATGTTTAAACAAGCACAGAGCTCTTCACAGACATTCTGAACAGAAACTGTTGTTACTAGACACAAATGTAAAGTGATATGTCCAATGATTGCTTATTATTGCTTATTACTTATTATTTTCAGTGAGGTAAAAGCCGCTAAGCTCATGCAGTATGAGAAGAAGGTCCAAGCTGCCAAGAAAGAAGAGAAGATGTGTTACGTGGAGCCACCAGATGGAGGATGGGGCTGGATGGTAGTTCTGCACTGCTTTCTGGTGTGTCTTCAACATCAGTACCTATATCAAGACTGCTGTTCTTTTGCAACAACTTGCAGACTTGCGTGATGATCATTTGATGATCTTTGATCTCTAAGATTTCGATTTCTATTGACCTTTAGAACACAGTAATGCTGGCATTTTGACTGGTGTTGTTTGGTGTCCACCAGGTGAACGTGCTGGTGATGGGGACCTTGAAGTCTTTTGGGATCTTCTTCGTTGTGCTGCAGGACGAGTTTGGTGGCTCCTCCGAGAGCATCAGCTGGATCGGCTCCATCATGTCCAGCATCAGACTCTCAGGAGGTAGACCTGCTGTCCCTATAACAACCATCCCTTACATGCGGCCAAACAGTTCCACCTATTTCTGTAGCACTCACTGCATCCAGGAACTCAGAGAAGAATATGAGGGTTGCATAGCCTTGCAAGAATGACAAGGTACAGTTCCTTGTGTAGATGTTGGAACTGAAAAGTCGCACCCCTGAAATGGCTTACCAACTGTAAATACGATGCTAGCAACCTGGATCTGTAGCGTGCATTTTCTTAATTTCTTTACCCTGTCTTTGCATACCTCCAAATAGTGTTGTCCCTGTATCATCAGGTCCTTTGGCTTCTGTAGCCTGTGCTAAGCTGGGAAACAGAATCACTTCCATCACAGGATCTATACTGGTTACTGCAGGCTTTCTTATCAGCATTTTTGCTAACAGTATCATCTACTTGTACATCAGCATGGGGCTGGTGGTGGGTGAGTTTTAGTTCTCTTGGCATAATTTTCTCTTGGCAAAAAATAAGTACAGCACAGCTGATGTTTGGAAAATGAGTATATGAACATATGTAAACATAATTAGATGCTATTATACTAGATAATATTTAATTTTTAGTTGATTAGATAAATCACTTAGCTCTTTTATGTTTATAAAATAATATAAAAATTTAATCATGTCTTAAACACTTTTTCTTCAGGCCTTGGCTTTGCCCTGCTGTACCAAGCCTCATCTGTCGTGATAGCAACTTATTTCCGTAAGAGGTTAGCTACTGCGTACTCCATTGGTCGTTCTGGCATGGGCTTGACCTTTGCACTAGCACCCTTCACACAGCTGCTTTTGGATCAGTATGCATGGCAAGGTAAATATTTTTTTTCTTTTAGAGAAGTCTTTGAAAAACTGTTTTGAGAAAAATTTCAACTGAAAACATAAAAGACAGAAAGACAGTAATAAATGGTCAACAACCTGTCACAGGCCAAGATTATTGAACTCATCTGTTTGTCTGTGCAGGAGCTCTGTTGATTTTGGGTGGTCTGATGTTGAACCTGGTGGCTTCTGCAATGCTGCTGCGCCCCATCCAAATCCAGCCTGTTGCCTTTCCTCAGCCTTCTTCTCCCAGCCTCAGCAGAGATCTGCCGGCTTCTCTCACACAGACGGAGAAGAAACCGCTTGAGAACGGTCAAAATGTGACTCCAGTCATGTCTAATGGCATCGCTAAAACAGAATCTCCTTCCTTTCACAGAGAAACACTTATCATTGAGAACATGTCTCTTGCACAGAAAAACTACCAAACTGTGGAGCTAACAAACCTGGTCCAGAATGGTGGCACTGAATTGGACAATTGCCCAGTAAAGGTTTGTCCACAGACAAATGGCAAATTGAC
This sequence comes from Silurus asotus, assembly GCA_024362625.1. Classification (NCBI taxonomy): domain Eukaryota; kingdom Metazoa; phylum Chordata; class Actinopteri; order Siluriformes; family Siluridae; genus Silurus; species Silurus asotus. The sequence continues at coordinate 3,148,541 of MU574732.1, forward strand.
TATGAATTCCTTTACACAGGAGAAGACTCCAACAAAAAAAGGCAAAGTCTTGGACTTCTCACTTTTGAAAAATCCTTTTTTTTGTATATATACTTGGTCACTTGTCTTCAGTCAGTTAGCCTACTTTATCCCCTACTTCCACTTGTCAGCAAGAGCCAGGACTTTGGGCATTGACCCCATGGATGCATCTTTTATCATATCTGTGGCAGGTGAGTATCAGAAAATGTATCCTGGTTCTCAGCCTCTTTGTAATTTTAAAATCGTGTTACCGGTATATCATTAGCTGCTGTAGGAATGATTTTTTCAGTCAGTCAATGGGGAAATTTAATTGATTCTCTTATTTTATGGATGTCGTGGTGTAAGTCTCAAGATTTTATTGTGCAAGTGATGAGTCAAGTGTACAAACTGGGACAGCTACATAGGGGTCATCTGAAGGGCTAAATTTGATCTTTGGGGTGTAGTTAGAGTCATGTTTGTTACTATGCTTTGCACTGAGCCATATTGGAATGTAGATGCAAAAAGCCTCCAGGACAACATCTATACATTAATATTTTGTAGGCTACTGCGTATCTGCAGGGTTATGTAATGAATCTTATATAGAAAATTAACTTTATCCTAGTGGCCAGAGCTGTTAGGCTCAGAATTATCCCAATGATGAGACTACATCAGAAGGAAAAAAGTGTGTCCAATATATGCTGTTTGTTATTTTAATTTGCCTTAAAAGTGCACCGACACTGATTCTGCACTAAGTGACAAATTAAAAGAAAACAACACAATCTATACTAGTAAGGCACTGGCCAATCATCAGAGGTTCGCAGAGTCTCCAGAATTGTATGAATGAACACACTACCACTGTTGATGTGATAAGGAATTGTATCTAATACATCTCTTTTAAAAAATGTTTTTAAGTGTTTAGTTGGGGAATATATATATTTATGTGATTAGACATCATGCTGTGTGCATAGGAATCACACCAGGATAGAAATGTTATATCGTAATATACATTTAACAGAAAGAATAACTTTAAATTGATTTGCAGTCACTTTTTCCTCATTCGTTCCAAACTATTTAACAATATACCCCCACCACCTATAGGAAAGTACAGGTGCATCTCAATAAATTAGAATGTCATGGGAACATTCATTTATTTCAGTAATTCAACTCAAATTGGCTTACATTTAACAAAACCCTACTAATTCACAATTCTTAAAAAATTAGAATATGGTGACATGCCATCAGCAAATCAACTCAAAAAACATGCAAGGTTTCCCTGAGCCTTCAAAATGTTCTCTCAGTTTGGTTCACTAGGCTACACAATCATGGGGAAGACTGCTGATCTGACAGCTGTCCAGAAGACAATTATTGACACCCTTCACAAGGAGGTTAAGCCACAAACATGCATTGCCAAAGAAGCTGCTTTTTACAGAGTGCTGGATCCAAGCATGTTAACAGAAAGTTTAGTGGAAGAAAAAAGTGTGGATGAAAAAAGATGCACAACCAACCGAGAGAACCACATCCTTGAGAGGCTTGTTGAGCAAAATCGATTCAAGAATTTGGGTGAACATCACAAGGAATAGACTGAGGCTGGGGTCAAGGCATCAAAGCCACCACACACAGATGTGTCAAGGAGTTGGGCAACAGTTGTTGTATTTTAAACCACTCCTAAACCACAGACGATGTCAGAGGCGTCTTACCTGGGCTATAGAGAAGATGAACTGGACTGTTGCCCAGTGGTCCAAAGTCCTCTTTTCAGATGAGAGCAAGTTTTGTATTTCATTTGGAAACCAAGGTCCTAGATTCTTGGAAAAGGGTGAAGTCCAGTGTTAAGTTTCAACTGTCTGTGATGCTTTGGGGTGCAATGTCATCTGCTGGTGTTGGTCCACTGTGTTTTTCAAAAACCAATGTCACTGCACCCATTCACCAAGAAATTTTAGAGCACTTTATGCTTCATTCTGCTGACCAGCTTTTTAAAGATGCTGATTTAATTTTCCAGCAGGATTTGGCACCTGCCCACACCAAAAGTTGGTTAAATAGCCATGGTGTTGTTGTGCTTGACTTTCCAGCAAACTCACCAGACCTGAATTGTCAAGAGGAAAATGAGAAACAAGAGACCAAAAAATGCAGATGAGCTGAAGGCCACTGTCAAACAAACCTGGGCTTTTAAACCACATCAGCAGTGCCACAGACTGATCACCTCAATGCCATGCTGAATTGAGGCAGTAATTGAAGCAAAAGGAGCCCCTACTAAGTATTGAGTACATATACAGTAAATTAACATACTTTCCAGAAGGTCAACAATTTAAAAGTTTCACAATTTGAGTTGCATTACTGAAATAAATGAACTTTTCCATGACATTTTAATTTATTGAGAGGCACTTCTAATCAGTTATTTCTTTATTTTGTCACCCAAACAAATGCCAAAACACAGGTGAGAGAATATATATGGTAAAATATAAAATAAAAAGTGTACTTTTAAATATCTGAGTCAGACTGGGAAAAAAAAACAAAAAACAATAAATAGAATTAAATATTGTCTTGACTGTCCATGTAACCAAAGCATCGAAACGGTTGCTTTAATAATTAAAAGTAAGCCAGTCTCATATAGATGAAATTCTCATAGCAAAGCTATTCAACCTTGAATCTGAGCTTTTTCATGTAGGACAGCCTGAGAGAGTGAGTGTGAGTTGGGGCACTAAAAGTATCTCCTCATCGTGGGCTTCTTTGTGACACTGAGCCAGGGAAGTCGCTAAGCAACGCTAAGCAGGGCTTCCCAATTTCACAACTGCCTTCAAAGTGGCAGACATTGTACTGGGGAGCACTGGGGAATAATAGCAGGAGAGGAGAGCAGCCAAAAACACTTCTGCTCTTAATGAGTGGACTGGGAAATTGGGCATGCATTTGGTCTATTTTTTATGTAGTAGGGACACTGCATTCCCTCATTTACAATGGTTGTTTAGGTAACTCGATGAAACACAAACACCTATGCTCTTGAATTGATCGCTGAATTGAGCCTACTGTATAATAGACCATTAAGTGTGGGATAGCAGAATGGTACGGGGATTTAAAAGGTGATAAAAGGGATTTTACTTGGTTCCTTGCTATTGAAGTGTAATTGTGTAGTACATGATGAAGACAGCTGTGAGTTTCATTGGACCTGCTGTGCCTTAAACACACAAGCATATCCCCAAATGTCTCTGTGCTCAAGTAGGGGCACACCAGGATAAAGCCTGTGGTGGTGTGGTGTGGTGAGGACAGACAAACAATGTCCAGCTGTTTCCCTTCATGTCTGACCACGCAGAGAAAATCACTGTGTGTGTTGAAATAGTGCCACTGCATTGAGTGGCCTACATTTTATAGTTAACCTTATTGACCTGCATGTCTATTCAGTACTGTTGGACAGGTTTTCCACATTCTTCTGGCCTAATAATAACTACTTAGGTTAAAGTTTGCATGTGTGGTTCGTTTCAAAATCATTGCATGTATTGTTTTTAAATAATGCTTTATTTATGCAGTATTATTTTCACAAACTTCAAAAGATCTATAATGCAGTGCTCAAACTCATTTGCATCTAGTGTGCAGTGACTGATGCGATCACTATCCTTGATCCATAATAATTTTGCAGCTTTATTGATCTCTGCAGTGCAAAGCATTTTCCGAACCCAGTTGATTACACTGCTGCAGCACAATCCCACAAACCATGTTACCGAAAACATATTTTATCTCAGTTCTTTTTATTTATTTATAAGTAATTCTAGGATTTGGGGCCCTTCAAACGTGTAATGGCATGAATAATGACATAGAAGTAAATTTAATACATAAATACACAGTAAGTTGTTCAACATACACAAAGCCATCTAAAAATAAAAAAAGGCCAAATGACAGTTTTAAATGCATGTTGAATTTTTTTGTTAGATCAGTGTATGCAGCTGACATACTATTTAAATGAAATAAATTACTAATACTGTTTAATAGTTTACTATTTATGTTTACTCTTTTTGTTTAAATCAAATAAAAAATAATATAGCTCAACATTACTGTTAATGTCATGGTTCATGTAGGTGACACCAGTAACACTGTTCTCGAACTCACACAACTAAATTTTACTGAGGGTGTTTGCAGATGCAGTGTGAGAATGTGTGATGATAGGGGTTTTGTTTCATACAGGTATAACAGAAACAGTGGCTCAGCTGGCCTCTGGCTGGGTGACAGACAGGAACCTTCTGCACAAATACCACTACCACAAGGCTTATCTGATTCTGTGTGGTATAGTGAACCTGCTCTCTCCTCTCGCCACCTCCTATATGCAGCTCATGATCTATGCTGTGTTCTTTGCCATCTTCTGTGGAGGATACATGGCTCTGCTCCTGCCAGTCCTGGTGAGTAGTAAACACTTAGAGATTAAACACTTTATTTTGCAGCGAGAGAGAACAGCTCACACTACCTAATTCTATTAACCTACAGAATATAAGGTTTCTATTATAGTAATACTCTATTTTACAATTAAATAATGAGGAATTCATGAACTAATGAACTGATATGCTATTGATACCAATACTGATCTTAATATAGTGACCATGAAAACTAGGGTCAATTTGAACAGTTTAGCTTATTGCTTTATATGAACTAGAGACATTCATTAGCTAGATATGTTAATTATCTTGTTTCATTATAAGTGACTGATGGTAAAAAACAACATACAGGACAAGAGGTGTTTAAATAGCTAATGTTTTCTGTGGTGATGGATGCTGCTGTAATGTGCTAGCAATAAGCATCTGTTGCTAAAATTTGGGTGGTATGTTTCATCAGGTGATGAAAGATGCAGTAGAAGCTCCTACTGTTTTTTTTTTTTCTTTTTCACAAAGCACAGTTTACAATCCGCTTACTTAGCACATCATGTATCACATCACCTGGTAGATCTTGGCCTTGCAGCAATTTAAAGAAGTACATGAAAGTAAATAAAATGAAAGAATAACAAATGCACGTAAAAATAAACAAACAAATAGAATAAATAATTAAAAAACAGCGACTTGTAAATCTGCTGCAGATCTTCAGTAATCTATTATGTATTTAAGCTTTTGAATTGTTACTAAAGTTGATTTCTTAAAATGGCTCTAAATGAAGAGCCTGCCCCTATTAAGGTTTTCTTTGTGTTAAAACTTACAGAGCAGACAAAGCCAAGCGAGCTAAGAGAGTATGGTGTGTGGAGGACAGTTATCAGCAAGTAGCTCAGATGTGGCTTGTATAGCTTTGTATGTCAATGAACAGTTATGAACCTATTTGCAGGAAGTCCATGATAGGGGTTTGGGTGACGTTATTTTGAAACCCCTTTGGCAACAGCATATAGGAAAAAACTGCCACTTGTTTACAGACCCAATTATGTTTTATAATGATGTTCTGAAATGACAAGGGGACTAGCTGAACTAGTTTCTATGCATCAGACAAAGAGTATGTTTCTATGTTTATAGTGATTCTTATGCAAATGACAAAAGAGGTCCTGAACATGCCTGTTCAAAAGAAAAGATCAGGAACAATGACATTCTTTTCACTTTTCACTGAATAAGGGTTTATTTGTGACAGAAAAAAAACGGAAATTGTTTTCTCCATTTCTTTGATGTTAAAACGTGTTTTGCTCATAAGAAAAAGTTTTGAACAGAGGGAAGTGTTTATATTTTGTGTAAAAAAAAATCTACCCAAGTAACAGGTTTAAAAAGGTAATAATGATACACACATGTACAATACATTTAAATATGTAAACGTTTCAAAAAAAGGGAAAAAGGGGGGGAAAAGGGACAAAGGGGAAAAAGGAATATTGAAGTTTGATAATTGTTGTAGTGGTAAATCCTAGTTTTTGAACTTTGTGAACCTTGCATCACGACACTGTATGACATTTTATCTTATTGGACACGATCCAAACAGACCCACTGAAAAGAACATTTGGAACTAGAGACAGGGGACACGCTAAAAGAAAAAAAATATTTTGCTGTGGTTTTCTTCTGGCAGGGTTTCACTCCATTTTTTCCCTGAAAATGGGTGTATTAATTTGACATTTTGAAAGAACATTGTTCATCTATTCAGTACAGAGTAGATAGTACAGATTCTGTATAGCACATTGAAGCTGTTCTGGCAGCTCTGGCTCACCTTGTTCCTAACACACCTTATGTTGTTGTTTTTATGTGTGTGAAATGCGATATGGCCCAGGAACTACCACTATGTTACATTTAATTAACTATCACCATTACACACTTCTCTTTCAGGTTGACTTGGTAGGATCAGAAAAACTGAACAACTCTATGGGCTTTTCTATGTTCTTTGTGGGACTCGGCTGTCTAACTGGTCCTCCACTGGCAGGTAGGTACATCATTGTAGATAAAATAGTGAAAAATGCGACGTATGCTGCCCAAAAATGAAGAGTCATTCAGAACAGTCAAAAATGTTCTGTGTCATTTTATCAGACTTAGGATGTACCACTTTAACACCTGACCTGTGCACACGTGTCATCTTTCTTAAAGGGGGAACAAATATATCTTCTTTTGCGACTGCTAGGCAGATCATGTCACTTCTCTTTATTTAGCAGCACGTTAACTTGCTCGGTTGCATGGCCTTCATGTTCGGTACATGTAGTCTTCAAACCTCCAGTCAGTGACCCATTTAACTGTGAAATAAAATGTAACCAGTTAAACACGTTCGAATGAGGAGAACCAGTTTAAAAATACAGGGAGGTGATTTTTAATGCAACAAAACGAAATTTGACTTAGAAATTTTACATTTGATAGCTTGGGAACCATCATTTTATATAGTTCAATGTATGTAGGAGTGCAAAACATAAAATAAATTGAGAAAACGGTCTGATGTTCTCTTCAAACATGCATGGTACATGCCTTTACGGTCACCAGCAAAATTCTTAGAAATTGTACACACACCCCTAGACAGGCCCCTTTTCAGGAGGGGCTTGTATAGACCCTATTTGTAATGGGGGTATGTGCACTCCTTTTGGGTAGGTGAAGTCTAGGATCTTAATGGGAGAACATTGTGTATGTAAGCGAAAGGTACTGTGAATACTGTGTACCAGCTGGTCATAAGGTTGCGTACAGTTCCTGATAGCACAGCCAAATCAACTAAATCTTAAACATCATAGGTAGCTGTCTGTATGTCTATTTGTTTTGCTTTGCTATTTAAATATTAGCTATCTATCAAAATGTTAGTGTGCTACTGCTATCTAAAAACACATTGAATAAAAAAGGCATATCGAGTGCTTGGTTTAGAAATATTAAGTTCAACACTAAAACGAAAATTACACCAGATAACATTCCTCATATCACAATAAACAACATATTATAATAAAAAGAAGTAAATTGGTACCATTTGCTTTTTTTCATAGCAAAGATGATACAAATGTTTACCTTCATTTCATAATGATTGAACAAGCTGAATATTTTGCTTACAGGAACATATATAATATAGGTATAGTATATCATATAATGTAGTTTTATCCATTACATTTGAATCACTCCACTTTTAAGTTCTCTATTGCTTAGGAAACACTGTGTTTTAATAAAACACAAACAGGTGGCTTTTTTAATTATTATTTTTACTCTCAGTGGGATCGGCTGTGCTTTTGTGATTGGCTGTGGTTTAGGGCGGTATGCAGACATGCTGGGCCCCTCAATCAGTAATGATGGCAGCTTTCTCCTGCAGGCAGTGTACTCCTTGACCTTAGCCCTACATTCACACTAAACCAAACCATGTACACCTGAGCCTCAACTAGGGAGCGCTGCCTCAGCTTGGCCAGTGTATCATATAGAATTACAATCACCATAACAGAAAGCAATTATTGTATGTCGCTGTATTATATTTTGATATGCATGCCATTTTAGTGAGATTTTCTTTGTAATTAAATCTTTTTTTTTTTTTAGTACATTAAACCTGGTTAAATATAGTCCTGCTCAAAGATGTCTTCCAAATATCCAGTACAGCAAATGTTTGACTCTTCACTCGTGTCCTCCAGGTTTTCTCTACGATTACACCCAAACCTACGACTGCTCCTTCTACTTAGCTGGTGCGTGTTACCTGCTCTCATCAGTCTCTCTTTTCCTGGAGCCACTCGCACAGCACTGGCAGACCAGAAAAAAGCAGCATGAGCTGCTCAATAAAGAGCTGGGGTGGAGCGCCGGCTGCTCCTGTCCAGCATCTCAGAGAAACGGGGTGGTATAGCTACACCACACAGCCATGACACTCATTCTTTTCTTTTTTCTTTTTTTAACCTCCTTATGTGGACTTGAACTGAACCCTGCAGTAGAGCACAATAGCAACAGCCTTTGATAAAAGAAGGTTGAATGGCACAGAGTATGACCAGTGTTTGAAGTCACCATTGTGGATAATTTTTTTGTTCCAGAGAACAGATGATGTGGTCTCTGAATTCCAGTAAAGCAAAATGACTACATGAAATTACATAAATACAATAAGATTACATCTTATTACGACAAGTCAGTGTATGCTTCCTTACAGCAGCATGTGTATTACTGATCTGAGTATATAATATTTATATTATCAACATATTGCCCTGGAAATGCCTAAATCTTTCTATCTTTGCTATTACAATGCTGGATTTTCCTCACAAGCAGCAATGCATTTATCAGTGTATTTTGATGTTCTACCATCAGAAAAGCTCCATTCAGCAGTCTTACCAATTAGGCAAACTGGATTACCATTGTTTCATTGGACCCAAGGTGTATGTAGGTCACTGTGTCTCTGGTTTTCGGATATAGATTTCTTGTTTTGTACAGTTGGTGGTCCCAAATTACAATGCAGTGCCAACTATTGACTAAGATGAAAAGAATTTCCAAAACAAAACAGCTTTAAACCGCTTTAAACATGAATGAAGTAAGAATACTTTCGAGGGCTCAGTTAAAAAAAAATCAATAAAATTAGGGCACTGTAGTTGAGGCTACACAATTGTTCATCATTTTGTTTTTGAAATCTGTAATTTGTAATGAAATAGCAGTTGTATATTGTTTTACACCAATAGTTGCCTTTTATCTACTTTATAACTGTATACACTAATGAGATATGAGCCAAAGATGCAAGAGAGACTACATATATAAATATATGTTTTTTGCATTTTACCCTCAGGCTTGTGTAGAATTTCACTTTTTTCATTTATGTTTAAAATCATAAGACTGTTAGTGATTATTTAATGGTTGCTTCTTCGATGCCACTGTTTCTTTTGTCACAGAGTCCTCTAGTGGTGCAGACATTGTACTGCATTTACTGTAGAGTGCTAATTATATGTACTGTCTTGAGTATGCTGGAGTACAGTGTGCTTGTTGTGTGTGTGTGTGTGTATATATATATATATATA
>MU574732.1:3159876-3202123 GCA_024362625.1 Silurus asotus
CGCTACAGGGCTTTCAGTAATGCAATCCTTTTACAAGTTCCCTTTTTAAACACATTTTAAGTGGAGAACTGCAAGTTTGTTTAGTCTCCGCCTCGAATTTAACACACTTATTAAATTATACTCCGTACTGGAAATAAGATTTGTTTTGCGCATGCATGAAAACGCTAAAGAATATATATATAGTGCTAGCCGCTAGCATTCTTTAGCGTTTTTTTTTATGTCCTGCATCAAGAATTTCTCTTAAAAGGAGAAAATCCTAACAATTCTGCATATCGAGGGAATGAATGAAGGAAGGATGGAAGGAAGGAATGAAGACATTTGTTAAATTATGCTGAAATAAGTAGAACAGTTTTGATTATATCTTTAAAAAATGTAACACTATGTAAACACACACTTGCATACACATCTGTATTAAGTCTGACAAATGTAAACTTAAATTAAATTTTTCATGTATTAAATTTTATTTAATCAATTAAATTTGTGGCAATTGAATTGATTAGTCATTATAAGAAAAAAAGTGTATTGCTTATATTTAGATTTATTCTATTTTGATTTTATAAATTAATTATTTAAACAGGCTTGTTTGATGTTCGCAAATGTTGATAAACTGCATTGATGGTAACGTTAAGCAATTATGTTTTGCATTTATCCCCAAAAACCAGAATGAAATTGTAATGAACCGAGAATTTGTGCACTGTTACACCCCTAATTTTATTTATAAAATATATATACACACACACACACTTCTTACACATGCATAGCGGCTATTAAATAGTTACGAAAGGTAATTTACTGTTAATAAATCATACCTTTAAACACATTCTGACTAAACCTGACTAACATTGTTCACATATTTCATTTAAACTGTTTTATTACCTACCAAGTTTAAAAAGACTATTAAAATCAGTTCTTCTGGTTTGCACATCAATGTACCAGGAAAGATAGTATGTATGTTTTACTGGTCTCCATAATAAACTGATCTGTATATTCTTCTATATATAGTTTAGCTTGTCAGTGAATTACAGCTATTGATCTTATTCAGCATGCTATGGTTTTGCTAAATATCCCAGTTTTGCTTATACATGATTAGATCTTTGGAAATAGTTGTCTCTCACAAATTATTTTCAAATTTTCCTTTTCTAAGACAAATCAGACAACTTAGCCTGCGCGGCGTAACGGAAACCATGAGCAGGTTTGAAAACCGCTGGTGGGTGATATAATGCTAATATAAAAAGGTCCATAACAAAGCACATCCGATTTGTTATTTTTAATATATTTTATCATTGACGCACCAACAGCACCAACAGCATGTCCACTTTTAAAACCTAATCCTATCCCCCATTTATCATTCAGAGAACAATCAAAGCATTTCCACAGGCTAAATCTGTGTGGAAAAGTTCACACCAGATTAAAGTGCAAACAGGTTTAGCTGATGGGATTACTTTCGTTGTCTTTTTAAAATGCCATTTTAAAATCTGGACGAAGGCTATGGAGTTTTAAAGAACTGACCAGACATAAGCATTCATGTCAGTTATTTTAGAGATTTTATCTTTTGTGTTTGTGTGTGTATATATATATATATTTTCTAAGCAAGTCAGTGTGATATTATACATTTCTTATATTAACAGTTTTCCCTCTTGGAATCAGTCAAACCTACCTGAAAACACAAATTGCCCAAAGCAAATTATTTCCCAGAGACTGTTATCTGAAAACAAATCAGTCTTGAAATAAATAACAGCTTTTAAAGTAATTGACCTCTAAAATTCCCATATATCCAAGACTTACCTGCTCTAAAGCAGTTATTCCCCACATACTGGTGAAATATTAAGTACATTTTTTGCAAAAAAAAAAATAAAATTATATATATATATATATATAAATTAAACCTGTCTGAACCATTTTTTTTTACTTACAGCTAAGAGTTATAGAGAACACTAAAATTCAATTATTTTTTTTCATTACTTATTACTGAACAGGTCATTAAACAAAGTTAAAATGTTAATATGCATATAAATGAAAATTAACATGTAAAACAACTTAGAAAATACTTTCTCCTGTTGATAATGCAGCTACTTGGGGTCATATAATCTGTAGTGCTAAACTGTTAGTTTAGTGCCAAAACATTCAAACCTTACATGAGTGTGTTACTCTGTCCTGCACTGATACTTACCTTCAGCAGTCAGGCTTTGAGAAACGGCCCTGGTATAACACACACTAGCCCTACTCACCACCGGACAGGCACTCACTGCTGGATGGCCTGATGGAGAGTTGATGAAGGTGAACACATCGGCTTACTAAGGAGGAAGGGAGGTCTTTTTTTTTTCTCTCCAGCTGAAGCTTCTTGACAGTGCCTCCTCCATGTGTTAACTCTTGTGCTCTTTGTTGTAAATCGCAGTCTAGTTGACAACACTTGTATTTGAGGTCAAATTAAGACTGGTGTAGATTTAATACTTCTGTCACGAATGCAAGTGGAGGAAGACAAATCTATCAGCCTTCCTTCAGGGCCTAGATGGGCTCTTTTACTTTCTATATTGCTCTCCTTTTTCTGATCATGGAAATCCTCTTCCTGTACTGATCTCAATGGTGTGGAAAAACAAAATCAAATGTGCAAAAAACAAAAGGATGGGGTAAACAAATGCCTGCTCCACCGAAACAGAAAGCATTCAAATTTGACCTTTAATTCGCAGGTGGTCTTGCTGCCAATGCAAAGCAGTTGGGTTACGGCAGACCTGATCTCTTCCAGCTGATGCAGGTAGGGAAGAACCTTGAAGGACACCAGTGGCAGTGCTGGAACAAAACCCGCATCTTATCTGAAGGTCTGTGCAATCAACATCTCCCCTCTGACTTTGGTCAGCAGCAGAGCCCAAGCCTGCTACAGAGAGCACAGTAGAAAAAGGCCCCTTATTTCTGCTTTCGCTTCCCTCAGGAATAAGGGGCAGGAGTGTGCAAAGGCTGTTAATTAGCAAAGCCGGGCAACTCCGGGACATACGGCTGGAAAACACCGACAACATGGTAATAAAACGCTCTCGCTCTTGGCTCTTAATGTCATCACCGATCCACATATGGGAAATTTTTTTTTCCTGAGCAGAAATGAGCAGCAACGATTCCATCGAAACACAACCGCAAAGCAGTGGGAGATGGTCTTCGATTCATTTCCAACGAATGAACATTTCTCCCTCAAATGAAACAATTTATTGATAGTAAGACAAAATCAAATAAGTGCCAGTGCACTTTTTGTGTATATGGACAGCTATTTCTTAGCTGTGCGAGATGTGAATGATCGATTCCTCTTTTTTTTTCCTTTCCTTCAAGAAACCAGGTAAACACACCACAAAGCAAGACGGTCATATTTCCGTTTAAATATGGGAAGTGTAAGCACAAAAACATTTACACACGTGTGAAGCTGCTCTCTCAGCGAGAATACACAATCACTAAACGGAAAGCTCTTGCCCCACTCTGTATCCAAAGGGCTCCTTTCATATTTCTCTCAATCATTTTGATTCCAGCCATGGGAAGTCCTCTGTTGCAAGTTCCTTTTTCATCCTGAGAGGTGGCTACTGAAAGTACAGTATTTCTTACTCTTCCATACATACAGAACAGCATAATTAGCTTAATTCACAAACCAATCTGTTTTAAAAATGCAATTTAGTGTGATTTTAAAATGATAGATGGCATAATACAGATGGAATTAACACAGTTGTTAATAATCAGATTCAATACACTGCAAAAAAAAAAAACCTCCACATTGATAGTAATGCAAAAACATTCTGATTTGGGGGGAAAATTGAAAAGTTATATGCTATATTTCCATAACAGACTATTCAAACATTTTTTTTTCAACCTAAAACATACTTCATTTTTATGGCTGCACAATTCGGCATACTCCAACAAAACTTTGAATCAATAATTTTTTTTTTTTATTACTCTTTAGTGGTTTGGTTTCTGCACTCCAGTTATTGTACTGAAAAATATAAAAGACTCAATCACCTCTAATTGTACAGCCCTGCTTCAAGTATGCCTTAAGCTGACAATTAACATGTTAATATATGCAGATCATAGTTGATTTACATCACTATAGGCATTTATGTTTATCAAATTGAAAGGAACAGTTTTCCAGTCATATTTCGGTACCTGGACATCAATTGAACCATTCCTTTAATGTGGCATATAGAACAAAACTGATGCCAACGCTGACACAAATGAAAAAGCCACATGCATTACATATTGCTATTCTATCAAGTGTTCTTTGATTTTTGCACTGTGTTCTATGGGCAAGATTACATAAAAAAAGAAAAAAACAATAAAAGCATTGAAATCAGTAGAAATGAGTGGCTGACTGCATTATCAATCCTGAACAGAAATTATTAGAGAAAAGCAAAGAAGCAAAAGTGAAAATGAAAACAATGTCTCAATAGAACTAGTTTCTCAGATGGACTTGTCAAATGCAAAAGGACAATTACAAGATGATATCTATATTATGAGCTACGTGCAATGGCCTGTGCAAATGGTGGCTCTGAAACACATTAGACTTAAAAGAAGACCAAAATAATCACTGATTCATATAAGATGCCTTGGGTATAATAAAATCTGAGGAAAAACAAAAACAAAACAAAACATCCATTTGTAGCCTCATTAGATGCTTGCCCGGTTACACACTGAAACACTTCAATACTAAAGTACAGTTGTTTATACATTAGTTTATAATCTGCACACTTTTGAACTGTGAACTACCCCGTAACGGTTTCAAAACAGGACAACAGTCAACATGCAGTTTTAAGTGAGAAATACCTGGACTGCTTTAAAGTGAACTATAGAACTACACATCTAGGCCTATGTTACACTTCCTTATCATCATTAACTGATTGTTCCAAGCGTTAAACCACAATGACTCAATAATCTTTTTTTTTCTTTTTTAAATAAAAAATATATATAATATACCTACATAAACCAACATTCTTGTTAATATCCATATAGGGAACTGCTTACAATCTAATGGCTAAACAAACATGTAGAAGCAGTACAGTGTATAGTGTGACTTCAGTTTTCAAATTGTGTCTGCCTTTTATCTTTCACTCTTTCAAACAGTTGCACAGTATCACAATGATTTGGTTTGGAAACTCGCTTGCAATGGTGAGCAAATATTGCAATATGAAAACCAATTTTGTTATATGAGACATTTTTTTTTCATGCATTGCATTTGGCAGAACAGATGACACATACCCTTTCAATAACTGTTTAAACTATGCTGCACCAGGCTTAACAGAGCATGCAAATGAGACATTTCGGGTTTTTTTTTTTTTTTTTATAACAATGCTTTTTTTTTCCATTTGTGTTCTGATTGTTAGGATGCTCCCCGGACAATGATCATGACAAGATAGTCCTCTTCTGTTTTGGCAAGAGCTTTTGCAGAGGAATCTAAGAACTGCTGAGAGAAATCGCAGGGTGGGAACGCATGCAGCACCCCTGCGTTGTCCTTATCGCGAGTGCCCCCCACAGGTAAACTGATTACCCCAGCTGCTTGCTTTTGCTTCAGATACGAGACCAGGTTGCGCAGAGGACGCTGAGTTGAAGATGCTGGGTCTGTCGATGAGGAGAATGATGTGTCCTCTGAGCTGGTAGGAACTGCAAGGAGAATGGCATACCCGCCTGGGCCGGCCACTTTGATGCGGCGTGACACCTCATCCATCTTGGGCTGGTCGAGCCGAAGACGCTGTGTGATGCGGAGCTGCGTCACCTTCCCTCCCGTGCTGCCGTCGACCAAGAGGGTGTTGGCCACAGTCAGGTCACCGTCCAGGATGTGCATGCTGGCTGGGAAGTTGCTATTCTTTAGGAGCAGCATCCCATTCCAAGCCATGCTTAGCTTCCCACCAGTGTCCTGCTTGGATGACTGACCACCCTTGAAGCTGCCTTCTCCTCTCTCTCTCTTTAAAGGCCCTTTGCTTGCTTCACTTGCTTTGCGTTTTCTCTCTGATGGGCTTGTGCCAATACTCGATTCAGACAGACTGCTGCTGCTCTTGAGGCGCTTTTCTCCAGGAGCCCTGTCTAGGCTGCTACGCCTCTCTCTGGCTGGTGACGGCCTTTCTGCTCTCGTCGGCCGCTCAGAGTCACTGAAGCGTCCATCGCGACTGCTATCTCCTGGGCTGCCCTCAGTGGACGGAGCTCGTCGACGCCGCACTGCCCATTCACTGCTGCTGTCGGGTGAACAGTCTAGGTGCCGTCCATCCTCTAGAAGGCGCCGTTTTCTAGCAGCATCTCTGCTCGGCAGCTCCCGCTCCAACGACCATGGCTCTCTGGGCCGCCGATCTCGTTCCAAATGCTCCAGAGGTTCGAATGCAGGAGTTCTTACTCGTTCACGGATAGCAGGGGCTGGCCATTCTGCACCGGCATAAAGCTCCCGTTCTCTAAAATGCAGTGGCGGTGGAGTTCTTTCTCTGACCCTAATAGCTTCAGGGGTTGCACGGTGAACAAAGGACTCAGCCACGACCTCGTAGTGGGGAAGGGGAAGCGGCTGAAGAAACTGCGGTTGGTAGCGGTGCTCAGTGTCTGCAAAATCCACTCTGAGTCGTCTGTCTGGGCCTCCAAGGGGAAAACCACGCATGTGTGTGCAAGCTGCCTGAGCAGCGTCCAAACTCTCATACTGAATGTAGGCCCATGTGTCCCCTTTTCTGTAATCTATAGTCCTAATAGTGCCAAAACGATCAAACTCCCTTGCTAGCGCAGCCAGAGGAACCCAAGGTCCGAGGCCCCCCACCCAGAGGCGTGTTGTAGGGGTTGCTTTTCCGTAACCGATTTTAATAGCATTGCGGCCGACCACTTTTCCTGACATGCTGATCTTTGCTCTGTGGGCCATGTCCAAGTTCTCAAACTTAAGAAATCCATATGTGCTGTTTTGGCCACGGCTGGGTCTCTTGATGTCCACTTCAGTAATGACCCCAAAGCGGTCAAATGCCCTGCGCAGATCATTTTCAGTCACTGTGATATCCAAGTTTCCCAAAAACAATGTTCGGTTAGCTCTTTGGTCATCCTCGGGAGAAATAAAATCCTCTTCGCGAAAAGCAGCAGCTCGTTCAGCAATGTAAGTGGGTCTTGCTCTAGCTTCATAAAAGGCAAACTCTCTTTCTCTTTCTAGCTCTCTTGGTAAGGGAGGTGGTGGGGGTGGAGGAAGTCGACCAAGTGCTAACTGCTGGAGCCTGTAGTCCCTATAACCTAGTCCAGTAGGGGACAGAGGCCTCTGGGTGTGCAAATGTCTGTGGCCAGCCACGGCAGAAAAGTGGTCTTTTTCCACGGGTGATCGACTTCTCCTCCTGTTTATGTATACCGCCTCGATTTTCAGAGGGCGGTCATAGAGCACCAGGCGACCTCGGGCGTGTTTCGCCGCCCTTGCATCGTCAGGCCTCCTGAAGTTCACAAAAGCGATCCTTTCCTCGTTAACGCGGCTAATTTTAACACTCACATCGCCGAATTTCTTGAACTCGTGGAACAAGCCGTCCTCGATCTCCTCGTCGCTCAACTGCGAGCCCAGTTCACTTATTTTTAGCGTCTTGTACTCACTCTCGTTGGCGGCGAGCTGGCTGCGCTGCTCTGAGCGCGAGTTGCTCCTCGCGGCGGCTTCGAGCGACAGGCTCGCGTTGTGGTTCTTGCTAGCGCTAACGACGGGGTTGGTGTAGCTGTGATTGTTTCCCGTGCGACTTGAAACATGCCCGTCAAAGTCCCGACTGTCCCTTTTGTCTCCGAGCAAACCCCTTCTCGCCGAACCTCCTTCGCTTTTGGAAGAGCTGTTTCCATTGTTGCTTCCGCCAGAAATCGCCACAACCCCCATTTTCTTGCTGCTCGGGTGGCTTCCTCCCCTGTCTCGAACATCGTCCACGGCCCGCGAGCGTTTTTTCACCGGCGACCTTTCTTTTCCTTTCATGCTGGATATTTTGCGACTCTACGGCTTGTAACAAACAATTACGACGCGTCCGCACTACCAAAACTCATTAATTTGAACGACAAAATACTGCAATTCGCTTAATATGGTAGCTGCAAAACAACCACAGACGCCATCTTGTATAGACTACGGCGTTCCCTGCCCGACGAATTTGATTGGTTTGCTAAGCTGACAGACTGGAATACTATTGGCTGAATCGCACATCAATCACCGAAGTCCCTACACGCCCGAATGACTTCTCCTCGCTTAGAGATGCTTCGTCCTCGTGGCATGCGGAAATAAAATCCTGAAAAGGATATTGGTAAATTTTTGCCATATTTACTATTGAAAACATATGTGCATACGCTGCAAAATTAAACTATTAGTCATTATAATGTCACTTATTTATGTAAAAATATGGCAATCTTTTTATTTTATATCTAAAACCGGTGACCTTTACGTGAAGCAAGTCAGCATGTTTATCTTATGTCCATAAGATGTCGCCATCTGTATTATTATGCAAACATACAACACACACACACACACACACACACACACACACACACACACACACACACACACATATATATTTATAATTATTATTATTATTATCATATTTTCCTTGTTCATTAGCTGCTCAAAATACTCCCTCCATCTTCTCAACACACTTTCCTTACGACCCTAATATAATATCCCACGAAAATGTTACTTTTTTCTTTATTTGTTTATTTAGGGGTAACTTTTAGGGGTTGTGTTGAGAAGATGGAGGGAGTATTTTGAGCACCTGATGAACAAGGAAAATGAGAGAGAGAGAGAGAGAGAGAGAGAGAGAGAGAGAGAGAGAAGGTTGGATGATGTGGAGATGGTGAAGCAGGAAGTGGATAGGATTAGTAAGGAGAAAGTGGGAGCTGCGATTAAGAGGATGAAAAGAGGAAAGTCGGTTGGATCAGATGACATACCGATAGAAGCGTGGAGATGTTTAGGAGAGATGGCAGTGGAGTTTTTAACAAGATTGTTTAAAACGATTTTGGAAGGTAAGAAGATGCCTGAGGAATGGAGAAGGAGTGTGCTGGTCCCGATCTTTAAGAATAAGGGAGATGTGCAGACCTGCAGTAACTACAGGGGAATTAAACTGATCAGTCACAGCATGACGTTATGGGAAAGAGTAGTGGAAGCCAGGATGAGAGAAGAGGTGGCCATCTGGGAGCAGCAGTGTGGTTTTATGCCGAGGAAGAGCACCACAGATGCATTATTTGCTTTGAGAATGTTGATGAAGAAGTATAGAAAAGGACAGAAGGAGTTGCATTGTGTATTTGTGTATTTGTAGAAAGCATACAAGAAAGCAGTTGTGGTGTTGTATGAGGGAGCCTAAAAGAAGATTTATTAATTAATATATTTATTTATTTATTTATTTATTTATTTATTTATTTATTTATTTATTATTCCTCTGTCTCAAAGGACCAGGCTAAAATCCTCAACTAAAAGTTGTGGGTGTGGAGGGTCTCTCTCTCTCTCTCTCTCTCTCTCTCTCTCTCTCTCTCTCTCTCTCTCTCTCTCCTCCTCCCTCCTCTCTCTCTCTCTCTCTCCCTCCCTCTTCCCCCCCCCTCTCTCTCTTTCCCTCTCCCCCTCTCTCTATCTTTCTCTTACTTCCTTTATTGGAAACACATGTCTATTCTCTCTTTCTATAACATGACATGGCATGCCAGATTGTCACTTAATGTGGTGGTCCAGCACTGATATGATGTTTAACATATAATGGAAAAAATGAAGCATTATTCTTTTACTCAGATAATCAGAACATTGGTTTTGAACAGGTTCAAACTGTACAATGTTTTACTTTTTTTGTATTATGTTTTGAGTTACATCCTAATCACCTAGTGCAAGACCGAATACATACTAGGCCACACTGCACTCTTGTTGATGGCTCTGCATGTCCTATGATTTAAATGCAATGGTTATATTTAGAGTAATAACAGCCTAAATTCATGAAAGATTTCCAGTTTAGTTGAGTTTTTAATGTATGATCTATATATTCAGGGTTAAAAAAAAATTGAAAGTATATTTATGGAAAGACCAGTATTAATAATTCATTGTGCAAATTGCAGGTTCTTCAGCACTGTGTCCAATTTTATTAATTTTTACTTTGTTTTTTTTAGATACATAGTGTATAACAATAGTTTTATTGTAGAAAGTTAGAAACATATAATTTTAATAATCTTTCAGTTGACGTCTGGTGGCAGAAAGTGAATGCCCTGAAATAAATTACTGATATTAATTGTGCAATTATAAAGTTCAATACTATTTATAACTATTTATTACTATTTATAATCATTAAATGGGGAGGGATGCGTTAGGAAGGGCATCCAGTGTAAAAACATGTGCCAAATCGAACATACGGATCATGAACACGGATGATGGGAGAAGCCGAAAGAAAGAAAGTTTTATAATCATTTGACAGAAAAGCCATTTACTTAGTGCTAAAATTTGACTACAAAATTTGATAAAAATGTACAAATACAAGAATATTATAAACTCACAATTATCATGTTAATCTGTGTGCTGTGATTTAATGGAACAGGGGGAAAAAACCTTTGTAATTACAAATGAACTTTAATGGCTGCACATCTGAAACATAAAAGCCACTTATTGACTGTCATACTACAAAAAAATCAGTATACACTGGAAATATATGATTAACTAATTTAAATAAAAATGCCATTATTTTCTTAGGACAGTGATGCTAATATTGTGAATACATTCTTTTAAATCTTTAACATTAAGGCAACCTTCTGCATGTATGTTTTTAAAAGATTGACAGTAACCAAATACATGCTCTTGTATGGACACATAAACAGCATATACAGGTGGCATTTCTTTTTGTTATTTTTATTACATCAACTGCAAATCTATGAAAGGATCAGGACCGAAACTGTTCCTCATGCATGATGGAAGATCTCGAATGTTTGGATTTCTGTGTGAATCCACTGATTATAAGTTGGATCAGTCCTTCTTAACTACCAGTCACGTTGGCCAAGACAAGAGGCTGCCAGGGTCCTTGGTTTTCATGCGCAGTGCCACTAGGCCTGAAGGCTTGTAGTCAGACTCTGGGCTGGGCTCAAAGGAATGAGCCCCCAGACCTCCCTGGAAGCTGTGCAGAGAGTACAGGCCATTGATGCCTGGATGGTGTGGATGAGGATGATGTGGTGGGTGAGTTGGAGATGTAGACATTCCCATTAGCCCATGAGCATGGTGGTGTGCATGGGGATGAGGATAAGGAGCCATACAGGAAGAAGGCATGCTGTCTGTGCCCAGTACGCAGCCCCCACTGGCCCCACCTGCACCTCCTCCTCCAGGCCACAGGTTTCCCTGCATCTATGAAGTGAAAGAGAGATGATAAATGTGAGAAATGTGCATGCAAAGGTCCGAACTGAGGTCAACTTAAGTCTAATGCATGCATAATATGATCAGAGACAAGCATACACATGAATAGTCCAAATAATAAATAAATAAATAAAGACAAATAATCTATAGACTATTTCCTAAATATTGTGTGAGCTTTCTATTTATAAGGTAATCTTGTATGATCAGCAGCATGTACATTGGTGTAGCCTTCTTAACACATTAATGTTATAGCATGTGTGTACCTGGTAGGTATTGGAGCGAGGGAGCAGGGAGATATCATATGTTGCGGCAAAGTGATTTCGCACTTCCTGCATTTTACCATAGCGCTCCCGCTTCCTCCATTTAGCTCGTCTGTTTTGGAACCACACCTGACAAAAGATTATAAAAAGTACCTTTAGTTTGCAAAATCCCCAATTCTAAAATTGTTCAACTTTAAAACATTAGCAGCTCTATAAACATAAAATCCAATGGCAGTGATGATCCTGAACTTTTTACATAAAATAAACAGATGAATCTATTCTGACTTCAGTTACATCATTTGATTTTAAATAATAAAATAAAAACTTTTAGGGTTAGATCGATTTGTGTACCAAAGGCTTAAAGAGTACCTGCACTCGTGCTTCAGTGAGCTCAGTTCTCAAAGCCAACTGCTCCCGTGCATACACATCTGGGTAGTGTGTCTTGTGAAAGACCTTCTCCAGTTCTTCCAGCTGAAAGGTACTAAATGTGGTTCGGTTTCTTCGTTTTTTGTTCTTGCCTGACAGGTTGATTGAGTCTGCAATGGAGTCCCCTTCGTTTAATCCATCTGAAGACTCTTTCAATTTGCCACAGCATTCAGAGTCCAAAACAGGATAAGCCAGAGTCTTAGGTAATGACTTCTCCCCCACTGAGGACCGAAGAGACAAGGAAAAACTTGGTTCTCTCAATGTTTTGCATATTTCGATCATAGAAAAGAAGAAAATAGTTGCAGGCTGCATTTTAACGTTTATTCTAATGATGGATAATAAGAAAAATGTTTGGTGTAGTATAGTATTTATGGTGTACATACTCTATAATGTACCACTTCCTAGAGTAGTAAAGTATAGTATAGTATCAAGTTTGACTTGGATCCAGGCCTGGGAATACTGGGTGTGGGGTGGGAATACAGTTTGGACGCTATTCATACACACATTCACACACTCAATTATACAAATGACAATTTACAGTGTTCAAGGCAACTACTAGCATGTTTTCATGAGGTGGCAAGAAACCAGACACACACAGCAACTTGAGCTTAGGATCAAACCAGGGCCTTAGATCTGGAGCTGTACTTTATTATTATTACACAATTATTAAGTATTGTGTAATATTGTATGGTATAATGTATTACTATATGGTATGGTATACTATTGCATTAATATCAATGAATAGTATAATAACAAAATGTCATATTTTTGTCTTAATGTTAGCATTAGAAGGTAGTTTGGTCAGAGGTAATTTGTTAAGCTACTACTGTGGAAAATATTTAAATATGAACATTATAAATAGAATGCAAACTGACTTTATTCAGCAGATGTCATCGAGTAAGCAGTGCTATGAATTTTGGCACAGACACTCACCAGAGAACTGAGAATGAATTATTTACAAAGATAAACAAGTGAATGTGGTTTTGCATTTGGTTCATATAAACACAGAACTAAAGGATTTGCACAACCATAAACATAAAAAAATGTTTACTACATAAAAAAAGGAAAAATATCTGGGGTTTGTTTTTTATTTAGAGTGTCTAGTGCTTTGTGAGGGAAACAGTCTCCGAATGTGGAAAGATATCTGGGCTCATATTCAAAAATGTTGTGTTCATAAGAAGACGATATATATTACTGCACTTGACAAAGATTTAAGTTGATAAAGGTTATGTTAGATATTCTTGGCAATGAGCATGATTACCATTAAAAGTGCAATATGATAAAGTTTTATATGATCTAAAAGTGCATACGCTGATATGTTATATTTATTAGCAAATCTGTTATTTAGTGTACTTTTTGAGATAATGAAATCTGTATGTTTTTAGTTGTTGCACATAAATAGGTAATTAATCAACTTATTTATGACGTTAAAAAAAAAAAAAAAACGCTACATACAAAAAGTTAAATAAAAATTGCTTGTAAAAAAAAAAAGCATAATAAGTCTACCATGTTTGCTTTGGAGTGAAGGGACTTTGCGGACGTGTCTTTAACAGGACAACCATGTATTTAGTCCCTAGAAGATGCATTTTCCAAAGTACTCATATAATCCACTAACAATTAACCAATGAATTAATTAAAATAACAGTTTATTATCATTGTTTTCAGCACATATTGCAAGGATTATATTAATATAAAGAAAGTTAAGCTAATGAAATGAATACATGTTGCAACCTTTGGTCTTGCATCGTCCATGAAAAGTTAAAATGTAATTCAAAATAAATGTCAACCTTTTTTTTTTTTTTTTTTTAACTTGACACTAATTTGATTTAGCCACTGAGGTCACGACAAACATACATTTGCAAATAGGTCTTCATATTTATGCAGGACTTGTTCATTTATGGTTTTGTTTTTATAGAAGACAAGTAGATTGTGTTTGTGTGTGTGTGTGTGTGTGTGTGTGTGTGTGTGTGTGTGTGTGTGTGTGTTTTTGTTGTTGTTGTTGTTGTTGTGGTCCTCTGGTTATCTCTTCTGGAAAAACTGTAAAATATTTAATGGAGAGCCAAGTATGTAATGATATGTACCAAGTACATTTTTTAAGGAATCAAGGAAGCCTTATTTATTGAAAAAATATTTTTGAAAAAAAAACCAAACAAATGTGTTTTTCTATTTTCAAAAAAATGCTAAATGTTTTTAACCATGTTCATGCTTTCAAAACACTTCTTAATGCTTGTTTCAGACAAACAAATAGTTCCAGACACATAAGTAATATATACATTTTTCAACCAATACATTTCATCTGCCTAAATATCTTATATGTGAAAATACATCTAGTCATTAAAAACTACTGTCAATCGCAATCACTTGAAATGTCCAACAGTGTCATGTCCAGTGCATTTAGTGGGCTAAATGTCACATTAATGTTTGTTTCTCTTCTGCAGGTTTCTGTAAGCAAAATCTCTCACCAAAGTCTAAGTAATTGTATGTGACACTACATTCAAAGATTTGTGTCCTGAAACTGTGATTAAACAACATCCATGCCAAACACCAGATTCGTTTTTTTTTTTTCCTTATTTTTTTGTTTTTGTTGCATTAAACAGAAAACAGAAATAATTATTATTCCCTGTGTACAAAACAATTATTTGTATTTGCTATGATTCAGGACTAAACTAAAATGTCTTCATACTGAATCTCTTATATCACTGTGTAGACTAAAACACACAGACACATTTAGTAGATTAAATGTAGAACATTTAATGGCCTACATATTGTCCAAAACAGACATGGAATATTCCTTAGCTAGTTTTTTTAAACGTATAAACTCAGGCTGTGATAATGCGAGTTGACACAGCTCCCTAGCTTCAACACAATCCTACTGATAGTCGTTTAACACGACCGGAAGTCTCTGTTTATGTTCAGAACATGTCCGGAGTGTCAGAGCTCATCAGGAAGGACATCGCAGTAGTGTCCACAACTGGTTTAGAAATATACACAACAGCGAAAAACACCATTGCTCCGGTGTTACTGAATAATAATAATATTAATACTAATAATAATAATAATAATAATAATAATAATAATAATAATAATAGTCATCATAATAATAATATTAATAGTAACAATAATAATAGTAATGATAATGATAAATAGTTATTAATAGTTTTACAAAGGTTTTCTTAAAACATTACAATTTCGCACATATTATGCGCATTTTGGTCCTGATCGCATTTTGCTGATTGATAATGATTTTGTAAATACAGGTGAAATAAATAATAAATATTCGCCTCATTCAAAACCACATATTATTATAATTATTAAAATTATTATTTATTTTGTTTTGTTGTTGTTATTGATTGATCTTCTACTACAACTACTACAAATAATAATAATAATAATAATAATAATAATAATAATAATAATAATAATAATGATAATACAAAAAAATAGCATCTTTAATGATGTGAAAACAATTAATGCAAGAATGTTTGCCATTATTTCAGGGTTTAACTAAATTATTTAAACAGCTTTTATAAAATACAAGGTAAAATAGAATGTATTAGAAGGGAAGATTTTACTAAACAGTTTCACAATTTGAGTAAACAATCTCAAAATATTAAAAATCTTTCTTTAAGTTAAAAAATTACCTAAATGTTTGGACTCCCTAATTCAGAATACTCTTCCTCTCATTATTACACTTTTAATCTCCATTTAATAACCATTTATTACACATTTTTTTTTCATTCTTTACTTCTATTTGGGTGATTTTGGTTTTTTTTTTTTTTTTTTTTTGTACATAACCTCAGGTGATATGTGTGATTTTGGAAAGGTTCAATAAAGTTTTTTGTACTAAAGAACTAAAGAAATTTAACTCCCCAAAGAAAGGCTGGAAGGTCTCAAATTAAGCAATGAATCCAAGCTGTTGTAATAATGCACTGTTTTCTGGATCCTATTCCCATATGGCTTCTGCTTTACGTTATAGAGCTTTAACAGTTTTTGCATTTGTGGATGACACGGCAATCTGTGGTCACCAACAATGATTTCTGGAGGTGTTTCTGTAGTGCTTTTCCTTACAGAGTCATGCCTGCTTCTAATGCAATGTCATGTGAGGACCCGAAGAGCATCGGCATCTAGCATTGATTTTTGTCCTTGTCCTCTGCACACAGAGATTTCTCCAGATTCTTTGAAACAGATTTGCATGTGGATGATGATATAAGTCTTTACAGTTTTATATTGTGGAACATTATTCTAAATCTGTACTGCAATTTGTACATACAGTGTTTCATTTGATGAACCTCTGTCCATCTTTACCTCTGAGAGGCTCTGCCTCTCTAAAATAGTCTTTTTATAACCACTCATGATACTGATCAATTAACAAGGTAATTTTCCAAAAATATTACTCCAGCTGTTTCTTTTCAGTAACACTTACTGCACAAGCCTTTTTTTGCTTTGTCCAAACTTTTTTGTGACCATTATTATTATTATTATTATAAAATTAAAATTTCCTTAAAATGGGAATTGCAAATCAATGCATTCTGTTTTTATTCTGTACATTTTTCACAGCATCCTAACTTTTTTTTTATTTGGGGTTATACATATAAGATACATACATATTGCTGGTCATTCTGTGTGGTAAGATCATAATTCTTTTTTTTATTAATTACTGATTATAAACCTTAGTTACACCTGCAGAATCACCTAGTTACCTAATGTTACTTTGGGACAATGTCCATTGTTAATAATAGAATAAATTTAGCTTTCTTGCTGAAGCTAATTTCAAGATATGTAGCATGGGGTTATATAACATATCCATGTTCATTAAAAAAGGTTGCATGTACTTTATTTTATGTTTCTCTTTCTTTTGCCTTTTCTCCCCAGATGTCCAGTCAGGGGCTAGTTCAGGCTACCACCTCAAATCTCAATGTGACAGGTAAAAGTTTGCCATTTACACAATTGGTGTTATCTGACACAATTCATATTCTTTTTTATTCATTCTCTTACATTTTCTTTTTGCAGCTGTTAGCCCCACACCCTCAGCAACCTGTCCTCCAAACCCTCTTGGCCACACATCTGTAAGCTCCACCCCAGCATCAGTGACCTCCCCTCCTCTCAGCACAGCCAGCCCCAGCCCCACTGGGTAAACACACCACACTCACACTCATATTCTGATTGTTATCAAATCAAAGTCAGACAGAAGTAGTGCATTTATCCACTTAGAATGTTGATGATGATGGTATGATGGTATAGGAGCTTCCTAGCATTAAACAAAAATGCTAGCAGTTACCTGAAATGTTGCAGGATGACCTGAAAGCAGCAGCACAAAGAAAACAATAAGCTGTGATCTGCACCACAATCGAGATGCACATCATAATTATAATATTATTAATTTTATAAAAAAAAATAATATTAATAATAATAGCAGCTTGCCAAAAAAAAAATGTATTAATAAAAGTAGTAGTAGTTTCTATTTTTCTTTTGTTTCATGTTGCATTGCATATTTATTTATAGTTTTCCTTCTAAATAAAACATATCCACAGTAACACGTCGCGCGCATGTTCAAGCATAACTGTTGGATCTGTCCAAACAAATAAAAGCTGTTGAATGTAAAACAGCAAAGTCCGTTTGTTTTCTTACTTTTGGGAACTGTAGGAGATGCTGACATGCTGACTGACAAATTAATTTACTTCATATAAAAAGTCCAACAAAATCAGCGCTGACATCTTCTAGCCCAAATATACACCAGCTTGTTCAATATCTTAAAAAATATCCAGTTTAAGAATATAAGCTATAGCCCAGACTGTAACGCATTAAATACAATATCAAAATTCAACTTCAGAAATAGGTATGTGCTGCTTTAATTACAGTTCTATTTATCATTTATTATTAACACAAATATTACTGTACAAGACTAAGATCACACACGTGCGACATCATTAGCCTCAGGACTAAACTCTACTGAAACACAAACGTCTGGAGACTTTGGTTTCTTTAAATACTAAAAGGTTTGCAATCAATTACTGGGACATGAGGTTTTAGACCACGTCGAGCATTTTTTTTGCGCATTGGGATTTCATTTCGTATAAAACAAATTTATCGAAATAATTTTAAATAGTGAAAACATAGATCTTAAATGTTCAATGTCTTAAATATTGAATATTCAATGCATGGTTTCTAGCTCCATATTTAAATGTTAGCACTTTTGTGATTATTGCACAAAAGTTCAAAATTCCTCATACTTTATCTTTCCTATCGAAGCATAGGTCCAGAAGACGGTGGATTTGATCTACATGGTTTTGAACAAACGTGTGGATAAATGCCAGCTCGAGTACACACTGTCATTTACATCAAAAAAAGGAACATTTCAAAGATTATTATTGTTCATTAAACATCTTGTCAATAATATTCTTTATAATAAGGATTGTTGGGCGGCTAGAAAGGGGTGCAAAACAAGCATTTTCACGAGCATTCATTGATTATAGATAGATTGTACTAGTAATAGTTAGTATTAGTTAGTTAGTTAATAGTAAGTTAGCACAGTGAAGTGTGTAACTAACAAACAAAATGAGCTCAATGAAAAATTTCGAACTAAATTTGCATTGCATTTGCATTTATTTATTTATTTTTTGCATAGAATAAAATCTTAAATCCAGCCCAAAAATGAAAACACAGTCTCCAACACACACACACACACACACACGCGCGCGCGCACGCATGCACGCACTCAGAGTTTGCTGTAAGTACCTTCTTCAAGAAACTCATGACTGTTGATTTTGACGTTGCTGTTACAATCTCTGCGAGCAATCTCCAAACACAGGGCACTTACACAGCTTTCGCTGGTTTGAAAACGCCTTATAATTTCGTTGGATACCTGGAAGGCCACACGGAGACCGACTGACGGACAAGTGTATAAACAGCAAAGCCATTTAGGCAAGCAGCGAGGAGAATAAGAGCCGGTTTATTCCGCACTGGATTCTTAAGCTTTTCCAAAATGTCCCATGACGTCATTATAGTGGAATTTGTTTAATGCATGGATCCTGCAAATAACCTTCATATCGCAATTTCAGCATTGCTGGCTGTCTTAAAAAACACCTTGGGTATAAAAAAACGTGTTGAAAATAACGTGTGTGTGCGTGTGTGCATAATAAACCGCACTGAACGGATAATATAAATGCAAATTAAATTGCGACATTCTATATATAAACTTAGCTATGTATATGTTCTTGGATTGGCTATGAATATAATAGAATAATATTTTAAATGATAAATTAATCTGATCACGCCATTTTTATGAATCGGGACATCCAAAAAATTAAATGAATGAGTGAAATAAATTATGATCAATAAAGGATTTCTTGAGGATCTGACCATTAGCCCAACTATGACAATAAAAGGGGAACTGTAGTTGAACGCAATGAATGATTTATAAGTCGATAAACAAATTCGGTTACCACTGACCCAGAAAACAAAGCACTGAAAGGGTAGATGTTAATTACGGGAGCTTGTGATTAGAGTGGAAACGACGTGAACGCGCACAGAGGATGCCAGAACGCGCGCTTCTCTCACCCAGCGCCCAGGCTGACTGCAATAGCAATAAAAACTCTAGCTGTTATAAAACGTTCTTGAAATTTAAAATATTTTGTCAATGCAAATGATATATATTTATAATTAGAGCTTGGGTGTTAAATGCAACACGACTGGCAGATCGTCTGGGTTTTTGGAACTAGTTTGTTTACAGTAAAACATTATTGCTAATTCTTAAGGATTTAAAATAATCGTGTTTGTGTGTGCGTGTGTGTGTGTGTGTGTGTGTGTGTGTGTGATCCGTGTATGTGAATTTGCATTGTATTAATAGCATTAAATACAATCCACATTTTTTTTTTATTATACTCACCGCACGTCTCGCGCATATTTACGTTTATAGTATACGGTTTATAATGTTCCAGGTGTAGCTCATATATGTATCTAGTACTTCTCTATATTTGAGATCTCCGTGAGACGGAGGAGAAACTGCAAATTGCAAAGTGAACAACATTACACTTACGGCCCCTGAAACACATTTAGGCATTTAGACTCTTTCTTTATCATAGTTCTTTTTTCCCATATTAATTTAGATTGAACAGTGTTGGTACAGATAGCAGTATATGTGTTTGAGTTGTATTTGAGCTTTTATAAATGTTTACATTGTTAAAGAAATTAGTTTTTTAAGGACTATTTTGAGATTTTGAGCTTGCATTATTCGATTACATTTATTATTTTATTACCTTTAAAGGACTAAGGGAAAAGGCAAAGACTGTGTGCAACAATAAAAAAAACATACACAAAATACCTGTTTTATAGGCTAACTCTGGACTACTGAACAGTTTAAAAGCTTGAGTAATGCAAAATATCACAAAAATAATTATGAAAACAATTCTAAAATGCGTGTTTGCTCCATGTAAATGATTTTGTCTCAGTGTACATAAGTGACTCAGATTTCACAAAAGTGCATTCCCAGTGAAACTTGGAATGTAATATGTTCAAAATCAAAACCCCAGAGGAGAAAATGAATTCCTGTGAACAGAACATGTAGACAGGGCACTAAAAGTTCTTTGCCTGCTATTTTCTCTTTTACACTGACAGCACTGGCTCCCAAACAGCCATATATGAAATGCCAGGTTAACTGAAATCAAAAGAACAGCTTCATCACCATGAACCTGACAGGAGGAAATGTGGCCTTTCTTTCCAAAAGAGGGTCACTTTCCATTTTCAGGCCAACTCTCCATTACAGCAATTCATGTAACTGATTGATTTAAATAAAGATTTTGAAATCAGTTTAAAAACACACTACACACTTTGTCCTATAAAGTTACCAGAACTGGTCTAATGAGTTAAAATATGTTCACAATATTTTAATTGACAAATAAATAAATACAAATAGTTTTAAGTTGATCAAAGACACAATTTATATGATTCATGTAAAAAATGAATCATATTCATGTCAAATACGAAAAACAGGTCAGAAATTATAAAGTCTTTTTTCCTGAGTTATAAAACTCCCAGAAGCTTTGGATTTACTAGAAGTTTGACCCTCTCCCTCCTGGTCAACCTGACTTCTCGGCTGCTCTTGTTTCCTGAACCTGAGGCTGCTGAACCTGTCCCTGGCATGACCCTGTGCAGGAAATCAGTCCAGTCTGTGGTCCACAGTCTCAGACTCTGCCTCCCTCTTTGTGTTGTGCAGTGAGACTGCAGTTCCTGCTCAGCTCTGGGTGCAGAAATTAGAGTTAAAGGTGAGCCCTCTAAGCTCTTTAACTCTCAAGTTGCTATTGTTGGGTTAACCCTCCTTACATCCTCTCACTCTCCTTTCATTCTCTGTATCCGGTGATCTATTTTTCTATATCGCCTCGAAAAGCCCATTTAAGGCAAGAGACACCTGAGGCACAATTTAGCACTGTGATATTTAAAGTTTTACATACAGTGCTGAATGCTATTAGAAATTGATTCACAGATTAAAGACTAAGATACAGTTGTCTTTAACCTGGTCATATACCTATCTCTTTTTTATGTGAATAGTCCTCTATGGGAAGACATTAGTAAAGGTAGGCTATAAAAGTTACAAATAGCTACTAAACAAACCCTAATAAATAATAATGTTTAATCATCTGCTTATCTGCTCAGCGTGCAGTGTTAACCAATTGTTTTTCACCATTTCTCTGAACAATGAAACCACTGTGTGCTTCTAGCAAACTGATTTATGTACTCGCTGAACATATGTAGAGGTCTTTGTTCTATCAGCACTTCCAAATGGCGAGCTAACCTGAGGTTTGCATTAAAATGTGAAGGAGGAAAGGGAAGGGCAGTAATTCAATTACATGCCCTGAATGTAGAGAATTGATCCCATGCAAAAAAAGGGGATGGTTCTTCCTCTGAAGGCTTTTCTCCTTCTCGCTCTCGCTGTCCGACATGCTGACCAGCTGAGGGTTTGACTGACAGCTGATCACCCCTGGGTCAGAAGACAGGACAGAAGCAGTCTGGGAAGCGATTTTATTCTGAGTTTGTTTCTGAGATCCTTGGGAGGTGGAATGTATATGTGTGCTTGTTTGTGTGGAAGGGGGATGTTGGGTGAACATAGGGTGACTGTCCTCTTTCTGACCCTATGCTTTGGCTACAGAAAGCTAAGTGGATCTCAGTCATATTATATAATAATATCAATAGGTCTTCATTTTGAACACATCACTTGCAATGATAAGTAAAGAAAGTTGCAGGTCTAAATGATTGAATATCACTATAGTTGCTGTATAATTTGTGCATGTTTCTCTGCCTCCTCCTAACCGTCCAAAATAGGGCAAAAGACTTAGAAACAAGATTTATCCATGCATCTATCCATCATCCATTTATCTATCCATCCCTCTATCCATCTGCCCACCCACCCACCCATTTCATCTACCCATGGAATGTTTTACATACATACAGTATATACATAAATACATTCACATATGTAAAACTGACTCAGTAATCAGTGACAGACCAAAGTAACCTAACTTATCTCCTTCCAGTCTGCACAAATACATAAACAGGCATCTCAGCAAAACCATCTGGGTATCAGTTGAACTGCTGTAGATGCACACCATTGCTAAAAATAAATAATCCCTAAATTTGTTTATAGTGGTTGGAGAATGAGTGGTGAAGCATCCCTGTGACCTATGACCCTGATTAAATTTAAGGTGGTTTCACAATGACCATGAAGTTTGTAGTCTGGTGTGCGAATGCTAAGGCCATGGGATTTTCATTAGCTGCAGCCTTAGGCTGGAAACCTCTCCTTAGATACTGCTAACTGCTGGAGAGTTGGCTTCAGTACCTAGTTTGCATCTTTCCCCATTCTGGCCCTCCACACTAAAAATCCAGCCTATTCCCCAACACCTCCACTAAACAGCACTTTATTACTAGATAAAATACACAGACCAGAGCACTTTAGAATCATCAATATCTATTTTCATAAAAGATAATACTTTACAATATATATGATATAACTGTATATATACTGTGCAGTTTCTGGCAAGGTCAATTCTGCTTAATAATGAAGACATGTGTCGAGATCAACAGATGAATATGACATAGGCCGAATGCATTTTCGTTTCATTATATTTACAGTTAGATGCATTAAGCAACCATAGGGCAAATATAACAGGCCTTCAATGTGATCCAACCTGTATATACCAATTAGACATAGCATTGAAACCACATGCCCACTGTTGTGTAGGTCTTCTTTATACCATCAACACAGCTTTAACATGTCAATGCTTGGACTTTAGAAGACCTCTGAATGCATGCTGTGGTGTCTGGTATCAAGTCATTAGCAGCAGATCATGACTGGTAAGGTGCAATGTGAGGCCTCTATTGATCGGGCTTGTTTGTCTCGCACATCCAACAGATGCTTGGTCGGATAGTATTCTGAAGAACTTGAAGGCCAAGTCTACACCTTGAACTGCCATTTCTTCAGTGGGGCAGAGTTTATTGTCCAAGTGAAAGTGACCAATGCCAGTAAGCAATACCATTGCCATGAAGATATGTACTTGGTCTGCAATAATGTTTGAGTAGATGATATGTGTCATTTAACATAAATGGCAGGACCCAAGGTTTCCTAGCAAACCATTACATGGCCTTCATTTGTTTACTAGTTTACATTGTGCATCCTGGTGCCAGGTAAATACGGAACACGATGGCTCACTTCACTTAACCACTTTTACTTTTAAGTCCTAATCACTGTATACCAGGGACACACCACAATGCATACCATTGTACTGAATCTTTACACATCATGACACATCAGTCATCAAGCCATAACAATCTGCCATGGTCAAAGTTGCTCAGTTCCTTACGCTTGCCCATTTTTTTCTGTTTACAGTACATCAGCCTCAAGAACTGGCAGTTCACTAGCTACATGATATATTGCACCTCTTGACAGAAGCCACTGTAGCAAGATGATCAATGTTAATCCCTTCACCTGACAGTGGTTTAAATCCAGTTTACAGATCTCCAGATCTCCAGTGACTTACAAATGTGCTTTGAACCACTTGCATTTAGGATGTTTGTGTTTTACGTGTGCTGCTTGCCATTTCTTTTTCCGAAGATTTAGATATTGTGATTCGGGTGTATTCCCACCTCACACCCATGGTTTCTGAGATCCACCACAACCATGAACTGGTATGTAGGTAAGGTAGTTTGCCACTTCCAGGTTTGGTCCCAAGATTTATCCTGATGTTATTGTCTTTGTGTTTTGTATATTACCCCTGTGTTTCTTCTGGACTTCTTTTCCTCCCCCTCTCCAAAAACCAGGTGAAATCTCCTATTTAGGGTCCAGGGTTTCAAGGAAATAGAACATAGATAAATGAACACTTTTTTCTAGTCAGTGTGAGCATGGAGCCTATCCTGAGAACATTGGATATTAGGAGGGAATACACACAGGATGGGATGACTATTATTTGCAGGGCACAATGCAAACACATTTACACAATCATAAACTCACTGACCCTTTAGGTGTAATTTTACAGCATTCAGTTCACCACCTAAGATTTTATAGGGGGTTAGAGAAAATGCAGCAAACACAATTCAGGTGGATATGGGGAAAACATGCAAAACAGAAAGTTATACGATTCAGGATCAAACCAGGGCCACCAGATTACTAACACATTTTGCTTTAAATTTAATAATTGCTTTATTTGCTAGTTTTATGAGGAGGTTTGTCTGTACTATAAATAATATATTATTATTATTATTATTATTATTATTATTATTATTATTATTATAAAAAGAAAATGGTTTCCGTTCTAATTAAGTGATTAAATATTCATAGGTGATAAACAACAAAATATTTAAATTTTTAATGGGGGAATTAACAATAAGTAAAAAATAAAGTAGTTTACTAGTTGTTTTTCCGAATGGGAAAGGAAGAGCTGTCTCAGCTGACATCGATTTTTAAGATGCAGTATTTGTGTACCACTGAATGTGTCAAATCTCAACAGCCACAAATTTCCAGCTTTAGTGTTTTTGAAGCCTAAACTTTGAATAATTAAGTAAATTAATTGATACAATACATCTGCAAAATAATAAACCTCTAAAGCACATTATGTAAAGACATACAATTTCTTCAAACGCACTGAAATGAATAGGTACTTATACCTTCATGATTATTAAATGGATTCATGTTTAAATGAATGTCTGAGAGGTTTTCAACTGATAAGTATCTATTACTGGGTCTGGATCAGCAACTATGAGCTGTTGTCGGGGATTTGATAGTGACATGCAACCAAAAGCATTGCTTTAGGAAAAAATATATATATTTTATATATTTAAAATTATAAATATTTTTCTTCAGGATAAAAAAAGTTAATTATTCTTGCTCTCTTTACTGTCTGTATATTTGCCATCTGCCTCACTGCTTCACTACCCTCACTAACATCTGCCTTCCACTACCCTGAATAGTGTGATAAAACTCTGAGACACAAGAACACCCTCAAGTAAAAAAAAAAATAAACTGATAATAATAAACTGATTCATTAATATCTTAATGTGTAAGAGAGAGGTCAAAATAGAAGTGCAGCAAGATGCATGGCAGCTGTGTAAGCCTTGCTGCCTAGGAACGGTGTGGGTCATCCTCAGTGGCCCTGGAGCCCATCCTCATCCTGAAAGCCTGAGGGCAGAGCTGCTCGGTTTGACCCCTCACAGAGCCACCCAGACACTTGCCATAATACCATCTTTCATATGTATCTGATGCAGAGATACCAGATTCATAGATCTGTGAACCTCAGGCACAGGCTCACACACACACACACACACACACACACACACACACACACACACACACACTGAGTAAAACAGACATGATATATTAGTGACTGAATGTTTAAAAACAGAAAGTGAAAAATGCATTTCCCTGTGCATATGTAAAGAAAAACAAGACATGGAAATTATATTGAATATAAACACACAATTAGATATTATTACATATATTATGCAATCATGCTATTTTATATTATATAATATATGCAAATAAATCCCAACCATTGACCCCAACCATTGATACAAAATACAGATAACGTTTGTAAACTGGCGTAACAGAGATGCCAGATCAGAAAACTTCACTGCCATCCTGTCTAAATCTGCCCATCTCTTTTTTTTTGTAAAAAGCAGTGGCTGACCTTAAGTTTCATACTGGTCGATCTAAAACATAAACTGTTTGGAAATAGTCAGCACTTAGAGATATTGGAAACAGATGCTGTTTCGAAATGCAACATCTCTCTCATGTTTTTTGATGGTTTTCTACACAGAGTTGAAAAATAAATATACAGCCATCACTGTATAAAATTTCCTCAATTCTCTTAGCGTCAACTAATCTGTAAATACTTTTAGTATTTCCAGTCTAGGATATTCATGTGATACAGCAAGCAAAGTATCATCAGCCGAGTCTGAGGGGGTTCTTGGGCATAGCGGTATTGATAAGGTTGAGACTGCCAGCTAAGAGCATTTAGGAGATCTGCAGGGCTAGAGCACAGCAGAAAATCTAATTTATGGAAGCTCTGCAGCAGCAGGATTTGCACTTCCGAAGCAAGGATACTGTTACACCAAGCGGAACCTGGTCTGTGGCTCCAGTGTTTTGGAGTTCTGCAAGCAAGCAGAACGTACCTGAAAAGTCTTTGGAAAGGCTTGACGCATTGATATGAATGCTTGAGCCTTGGGAATGCTTTTTTGCAAAAAACAACAGTGCTACAAACCCTGGGTGGATGGAGTACCTACATTTACTTAGTATAGATAATTTATCAAAATCTTAAATTTGAGTTATAATTATCCAGACTAAAAGGTACTCAAGTGTTTTTGTCAAAATTAACATTATTTTTTCATTTGCAAAATAACTTTTTATTAGTTTTTAATGCTTGCTACAATTTCTTATAATCAATGTAGTATTAATATAAGATGAGTTTTGCTTTAAAGCAACTATAATTTTAAGTAAATTTTGTAGCATGAGAAGCTCACAGGTAATTGCCTTAATTCTTTTTTTGTATAAATGGCAATAACTGTATAACAACTGAATAGTAAATAAAATGCTTGGGAGGCCATCAATTTGCAATTTATAACAATTTGAAGGTGTATATAAAATGTTAGCAATTAAAAAAAGTTTCATGTAAAATTTAATAAAATTAGAGTATGCTAAGTATTCGGTTTCATGCAAAGTTAAATATGGCAAAATAATATTAAGTAAAGTACAGTTACTCAAGTGTTTTTTCAATCTGATCAGAAATAGTAATGATCTACTGAAACTGCCAAACCATTGAACGACTCATTGTATAAAAGGAAGGAAAACAGTGCAAGCAATTAGATCCACAGGAAAAAGTCACCCAACAGAGATCCTTAACCTCATGTTTCAACTGATTGGAATGTCTTGGCGCTGATGCAAAATCTGATATAACATTAATGAAAATAGTTTTATAGATCACATTACTTGCCTTGGTAGTGATTATATTTTTGTGAATTATCATTATCTGGCACTGAATGAAGTCATGTAGGCACACACTCAGAAGTTGTCCTTCATGGAGGACCACTGGCTATGACCTCTCGATGGCCAGCCACCCCCCAGACTGCAAGCGTCAGGTTCCAGCCTCCAAATGCTGTATCAGACCTGTGGGGTGGACACCCCCTACTCTTCAATCCTCTCTCCCTTCTTTAACTTTCCCTCTCCCCAGTGCTTTGAAAAGCTCCCTGTGTCACCAGACTGATTAAAACAAACACAAGCCATATTTTGGTATCTAATCCAATTGTACTCTTTTTCCGCAAGCTGGCCCTGGAGTGCAGAGTAGTGGTGTTTGGGACCCTGTATAGGCCCCCTCCATGGATGGGCTTCAATTTCAAACACTTTAGGACATCACACATGGAGGGCAAAGCGTAAATAAAGGTTTACTGCAAACTATAGAAAACATTCAGGTAGAAAGTAGCCCCTTTGTATATTTGAATAGTTTGTATGACAATAGTAACATTAACAGTGACTTGTGTTGGCAGTACAAATCATATAGCTTTTTTTAGAAATACACAGTGCACATATGTATACATGGATGTGTATATATTTGTTGGTGTGTGGCAGTGAGCTAATATAAGGATGAAAGGCAGGGGTCTCTAAGGGGTGACCCCTGGTTTTCTGGAATGGTAGTCTTGGGTGGGGGTAGATCCCTGGTTTTACCACATGTTTATTGTTTTATTAGTAAGGGCATGTTGAGCTTGTGGAGTCAAGACCTTCACTAAGCAGTAAGTTTAATCACAGTCTTGTATTAAGTGTATTAACCCATACTGCAGCTCTACTGCAGCTTCCATCTTCCTATATTTACATCTTCGCTTCAGTAGACCTCTTTTTTATTTTAGTTTAGTTTATGACAAATTTTGTTACTAGGATAATCCCTTTACAAAAAAAAACATTCAAGAGAGTCACATTTAGTCTGAAACTTCAGATGCTTAGAGAATTTTGTTTAATTGTGGATATTAACAGCATATCCAATAACAAATCCAGATATTTTACCTTTTTACTTCACAGTTTATGTAAGGAAAAAGTCTTTACAATTTACCAATAAAATCAATAAAAGTTGACAAAAAATGAAAGTATTGAAATCATTCTCATAGTTGGACCACAAAGTACAAAGCCATAAACAAAATATAACAAAATACAACACACATAAACAAAATACAGGGCATGTTGCAGACAAATTAAAAGTAGAAATCCACAAACATTTACTGAAAAAGTATAACCAATGTGGTGCTGGCATACATAGTCCACAGATAATATGGAGACTTTGGGGACACTCTGCACTGCTGGTCCCTTTTCTAATGCAACATAGCAATAATGATTTGTTTATTCTAGAATAAAAGTTCTATCTATCTATCTATCTATCTATCTATCTATCTATCTATCTATCTATCTATCTATCTATCTATCTATCCATCCATCCATCCATCCATCCATCCATCAAAGTTATGGGCTACTAATATAAACTTTTCTTGGGCTCTACCTATAAAATGGTTTTCATTATACCTAGACTCTACTTTTATGGTTTATCATTTATTACAAAGGAGAAGCAAACTGTGCTGGGCAGGGAAAATGTGTGAAAAAGTCAGAAATGTCTCAGGTAACACTTAACACTGCATGCTTAGCATAATTGCAGGTTTTATACGTAAGGATAAAAATGCTATCTAGAAAGTGAAAGTATAATAATTGGCAAATTTGGGATTTTACTATCATTCAAACAGTCTTTGGATTTGGCTCTGTTTAGGTGGTTTACATTTAATGCATTTTAATTTAGGTGGTATGCTTTTAGTGTATAATGTTTCTTCTTGGATAATTACACCCAAACATGCAGCAGGGGCTAGCATTGTAGGGTTAAGTGTAAAGTGAGCAACTTGTAGATAATGTATTCATCAATAGCTAAGGAAGGGATAGGAGTTGGGGGGGAGGGGGGTAATGTACAAGCACTTCACTTTCTAATTTGACAAATGTTTGACAACCTTAATCTAATAGACAGTCACACACACACACACACACACACACACACACACACACACACACACACACACACACACACACACACACACAGACCTGGCTGACGGTGTTCAGAGACTAATCCATGCAGAGCAGCTGTCAGACAGCCAAAATCCAAGCATTGTATACATTGACTAGACCCAAATTCTAACATTATAAGGGGCTTGCTTCAATTAACACTCACAATATACAACATAGTTATACAAAATGCACTGTAAGTATTAGTACCCTCTAGTGGAACTTGTGTTTAATTATATATAAAGAATTGTACACTGTAGTAAAATCCTTACAGAGCATTACCACAGCATCTGGTGATGTCTATAGGTTCCAGATTTCAGGCAGTCATGAACCGCAAAGGATTTGTAACAAAGTACGATACTAAAAATGACAATTTATTTTATGATTCTAATAGTTGGTCCAATTACTTCAGGTCCTTTAATAAAAGTGGTATAATTCCTAAACCATTCATCAGATTTAGATGAGAATATTCTCAGGCTAAAACAAATGAGTTAAAAGGTCTATATTTTGTACTAGACACCTAAATAACCATAACTATCTCATGTACCTGAATCTACTCGATATACCTAAAATACTAAAATACTGTTTTAAAATATCGTGTACATATGTTCTGTTCATTTGGTCTTGGTTAAGGTCAAAGGCGAAGGCTGTCCTTCATTTAACATTCTCTAATGCAGTCACAAACCTTCACTCAGTAAGACC
Organism: Silurus asotus; assembly: GCA_024362625.1. Lineage (NCBI taxonomy): Eukaryota > Metazoa > Chordata > Actinopteri > Siluriformes > Siluridae > Silurus > Silurus asotus. The sequence continues at coordinate 3,190,118 of MU574732.1, forward strand.
AATGCATATCCCAATAGCAAGCTGCCAAATATTCAAACACCCCTCACCTTTACCTCTCTATACAATCAAACAATATAAAACATGCAGTTTGACAGGTTGATGATCATTGTTATTAGCACCTTTTAGGGAAGCATTCTGTGCTGTGGCTTGTTGAAAGCTAACTGACAAAAAAAAAGGTTAGTTTGGAGTTTGATGCCTAAAAACCTTAAAGGTCGAACAGTCTGGATTTGAAAAACTTACTACTACTTCTGAGGGATAATGAATCTTCACTGAAACCCAGGAGCTGCTACTTCAAAAGCGAGACGAGCAACAGGCAGGAGATATATGTTTATCATCATTTTCTATAATGACCAGAAGAAGCTGACTGGGTGTTTAAGAACAGAAAACTGTATATCAGTTAAAAGACCACAGAGTTCTTTATGGTGCTTTATGGTGCTTTTCACTATGTGCAACACTGAGACAAAGGTCACTTATAACCTTAATGGTGCAATGTTGCTGGCTTTCATGAATACAGCAGACAAGGTCTAATGTAAAAAAGATGCCGTTTCTCTATTCCTCCCTCTCCCTCCACCTTAAAAACCACCTCTAGAAATGTTCAGTGTTTACAATGTTTTGTCTATAGTATTACATATCCAGAATACAAACATCAGCTGACAGATGTTAAGCCAGGAGATCTGGATCCATGTGCTCAGCATAAATCATAAAACAACATGGGGGTTTAAATGGATGTATGCGTTGTTTTGATAAAATGCTAAATTAAACTGTCAGTGTATTTGATGAAACTCTTTGAACACATGCCAGGGGGTAATTCTGAGATGCAGAGCCTAAAGAAGACACTAGGGGATGTCTTCATTTGCTGGAGAGCAGAGTGAAATCAATAGCGCAATAAGGCACGAAGGAAGAGAAGGTGGAGGAGGGATGATAAGTCACACTGCAATGTTGTGACACAATCATTTTTTCATGACTGAGAAGAAAGAGCAATAAATGAAAGAAATAAAGAGAAATAAAAAATATATGGATTTGTGTGAATCTCTCTTTCTCTCTCTCTCTCTCTCTCTCTCTCTCTCTCTCTCTCTCTCTGTGTCTGTGTGTGTGTTTGTGTGTGTCTGTGTGCGTGTGTGTGTGTGTGTGTGTGTGTGTGTGTGTGTGTGTGTGTGTGTGTGTGTGTGTGTGTGTGTGTGTTTTTAGAATAAAAAATACACATGACTTTGCAAAACACACCTTGAAGGAAAAAAATGATCCTGCATTACTGTCCCTAAGCACAACATAATGCTTAATTCTAGAGAAATGCAATTTAACATCTTCAAATTATGTTTCTATTTATCCTAAAACATTTTTTCACTATGAATTTCAGTAACTATGGAGACAGTAACAGGAAAGAAATCTAAAAGAGGTGGGAAACGATTGAAAAAGAAATGAATGTAATCAGGCATTTTAAAGGTTAAACTAAATAGTCATTAAATAGCCTGTTAATTAAAGGCACAAATTTATCTCCACAAAACCACAGTCTTGAAAAGCAGCCTTGCTTTCGCTGTATATTTACTGCAGTGGAAATTCCAAGCACAGAGTGAAGTGAGCGATGAAAACGTCTGTTCCCTTCTGTAGATGTTCTCAATCACTGATGTGACCTTTAAGGCTAAAACAAACAAACAAACAAACAAACAGGAGGAGCACATGATTTGGAGGAATAATCCACAGACATGCACATCCAAAGGAGAACCTAATAGAGCTTGAAATTGCTATAATTATGCTGTTTGCTTAAAAACACGTTAAAGAGAGTGAGCCCCCTCATTGTGAAAAGCCTCGATTAAAAGACTTGTATAAGCTTTAATTTAATGTAGAGACAGGTGTCTATTATGTAGTGTAGACAGATTCTGTAGTGTTTCTCCCTCTCTGAGCTCAGTACATCTGGAGGCCAAAAATCTGGTCTGAATAGCAAATTAAAATGTGTAAATGAAAACTGTCACAAGAGGGCACTAAAACATCTATTACTGAGTTTTACCTCATTGCTTCATCCAACCAACCTACATTAATAGTGTCCAAGGGTTCTTTAAAGCTCCCATATTAAAAAATCATAAATAAATAAATGACAGCAGATTAGTTTAATAGTATGGAAGTGACCAAATGTCCACACAAGCTTAAGAATATCTGAAAACGTTGACTTTGTGTGGACACTCAGTTAGCTTTTACCTATATGATTAATACACCAATCAATCTTTTTCTGTCAGAAATATGTATTTCCCCATGTTGCCTTAATTGAAATAGTTGCAGACAAGCTGAAAGAAGTCTAAATTTAATTGACACCCAGACATCTCATTATAAATCAGACCATCTCAGTGACTACACAGGACCTGTGTTGTAACTAGTAACCTTAGATAGCTGTCGTGTGAGATTCGATTGAGAATTTAGACAGGTGCAAAAATAGATAATTGATCTTTGTCTATTTCTGAAGCAGTGTTCATAACGGTCAGACAGTGAGGACATTTTTCATTCTTGTTGCATGTTCTGAGTGTTGCTATAATGAGCTCTACCTTCAGCCTACAGGGAGAGAAGATGCGTGTGGCAGAAAGCCAATTACTATGACTGCCAGCATTTATTGTCTTAGTCCTTGTTGAACAAGCATTGGTTTTGCTATAAAGAGTTAGAGTAACTGTCAGTCTAAAAGATTGAAAGACTCTCAATATAGTTCACTTTGTCACAAACTATCACTGAGGTATAATATTTGCATATAATTCATAACATTTTCATTATGATTCCTGCATCAGCAGCAAAAGACATATTTTGGCAAAATACACTGAAAGAAAAAGACTTTATAGCTACAGAATGTCTTATATAAACATTCTATGAACAGTGTAGACATTTAGCAGGTAAATTAATGAATGGTTACAAATTAGAAATAAATGTGTTGGCCAAAATAAAAACAGCAGTTTTGATTGGTTTTAAATATATATCCTGTAAAATCCCTGTTCTTAGTTATCTCAGATGGTGAATATGTGAAATCTGGAAAATATTAAAATGAATTGAAGTGTTCACAATGGTGACAGTGAGCTGACCAGACACAGGTCATTGTTAATATTTTATAGATATTAATTATTTTTGTAGGTTTTGTAGGTTATATTTCAGGGATTTTTTTAATAACAAAAAATGTATAGACATACCTAGAATTCTGTTTTCATTTTGTCATCATGGTTTCCTGATCTAATTTAACGATTGTATTATCAGGCTGCAACATAATATTATATTATCAAAATATTATATTTATTACAATTATAATATAAAAAGTAAAGGGGGTCTGAATACTTTCTGAATGCACTGTGAAAATGTGATGTTTTAAGAAAAAATGACACATAAAAAAAACCTCTACTCCATTTTTAGAAGTAACAAATTAAAGGATAACCCAGTGCATGTTATTTTGCTGTCTCAACAAACCCTCACCCACAGGACAGGAGGGTTCACTAGTTGACTTCAATAAAATAAAACTGATCTTCACAGGTTTCAATGAATGGGGAGATTTTACACATCACCAAAGCACAAACTGAGAACTTTGTTCAACCATTTACCACAGTTCCAACCTTATAACCTTATAATACAAAAAGCACAATTTTGCTCTGTCTAGGTGCACTGACACTCTTCTGATGTCTAGAAGTGTCTGAACACTTCAGTGCACATGGTATAAGTTTGGGGGAATGATCATAAGGACTTATTGCAATCAGCTTTCACAATTTAATGGAAAATTAAACAGATGGCTGTTTTCCATCAGTCCCCTGGGTGCTATCATATGCTTCAGGCAGATTCAGCACAGACTTTTTATAGGTTACAAGCTCATTGGAAGACTGTTGTTACTTATTGGAAGTCTATAGTACTGTCTTGGTTTGAAAATGGCACAGAAGGTGTTTACTTCTATTGTATACTTTGTTTATGACTCTCCAGTGGATTAAAAGGAAACACCCCTCTCCCCCTCTCAAAATAAATAAATACATTAATTAAGTTTAGCTTGGACAATGTCTAGTATTTAACATTATGTTTATGAATCTACATTATAGCTTGGTGAAACATTATCTAAACTCTGTCTGTTTATTTGTCAAATTGAGAACTTTAACAATGATGATTCTCAATCTATTTGAATATATATGGGGTAATGTCGAATTGTGGTTTAATTTCAATTTCAATGGCTAAATGTTATGTAAATGCACTTAGATTTTACAGCTCATGAAATAGTCTATAATTAATGTCCATTTTGCATTTATTTGTACATTTCTTTAAACAACTGTTTTATTTATCCATGAAGTCAAATATGATTGACCCAACCATTTTTTTTATTTATTCCGGCAGCTACTAAACTACATTTGTCTGTGGTTCATTTGATAATGTGTGTGCATTTATGCAGATGTTTGAATAATTCATGCAACTATTCGAACAGCTATCAGAATAAGAACTACAGTTTCATATAATTTGCATCATACCCATAATGGTGAAAAATGTAATGTCAAGCACTGTGGTTGTGACATATTTATGATGATTATTATGATGATTATGCTGATCTTGTATTGTTCACACATAGTAGTCTATTTAAAAAACTTCCTGTGAGAAATAGTTGGAGAGGTCAGAAGAGAATCCTCAAACTTGCTGTCAAAGAGGCCACAGTAACTCAAATAACCACTCTTTACAAGTAAGTTAAACAGAAAAAACACTGAAAAAACACTGAACTATAAACTATGGAGCAGATGGGATAACACACAGAAAAGCAGGTGAGTGAATATTCAAACCAACACACACACACACACACACACACACACACACTCCAAAGACACACACACACACTCCAAAGACACACAAACGAAACACACATTGTCTCTGCAAATTATGCCTTGCACTACATTATCTCAATAATGTGGGATTTAGGCTACATTTAATCCTCTCAATCCTGAAATGTGTTACATAAGAGAGACAACCATACAAAAGATGACTAACACAAAGATAGCAGCGCTGCTTTCTGCATGCCCAGCTGTCCAAGGTCCACCACAGGAAAACAAAAGCCACATAAGAATTGCATAATGTAAAATTTCAGTGATATAAATGGAAAAACGCATCACCAAACATAAAGTTTCTTCATCTGTAACACAAGTGTCTAAGCTGGGTACATTCTGTTCAGAATGCAATGAAGTCTCAATTAGGAGGAACAGGAAACCATAATCCACCAAGGACGGAATGGAGTCTTTCAGTCTTGTGGTGAGGTTATCAAATGCTGCCTCCTGATTATTAGCAAGTCAAGTTTTTTTGTGTTCCTTAAGTACAGTATGAGCATCAACTCAAATAACAATGTGAAAATCATATTTAATAATAACGTGATGCAAATCTTCCTCAGTGTCAGCATTAAAGACCAAGACCAAGACAAGATGCCACTACAAGAAGCCACTGGTCAAAGCGGAAGTTTCAAACCAACTTTTCCCTCACCACATTCATAAACCTGCTCCTTGGCCCTTCTCTTCTTCTCCTTCCTGGCACATCCATCCTCAGCATTCTTCTTCCTATATGACTCATGTCCCTTCTCTGCACATGTCTAAACCATCTCAATTGGGCCTCCCTCACTTTGTTTCCAAAACGTCCTACATGTGCTGTCCCTCTAATATACTAAGATCTAATCCTGCCCATCCTCGATACTCCCAATGAAAACCTAAACATCTTCAGCTCTGCTACCTCCAGCTCCACTTCCTGTCTTTTAGTCAATCCACTGTCTCGAAATCATACAACATCGCAGGTCTCACCACAGTCCTATAAACTTTCCCTTTCACTTTTGCAGATACTCTTCTATCACAAATCACTCCTGCCACTCTTCTCCACCCACTCCACCTGCCTTCACCCGTTTCTTCACTTCTCTAACACAATCTCCAGTACTTTGCACTTTTTACCACAGGAACTTAAACTCTTTCACCTTCACTACTTCTTCTCACTGCAACTGCACTCCCTCTCATTCACACACATGTACTTTGTCTTACTCCTGTGACTCTCATTTCCCTTCTCTCGAATTGAGTCAAGTCTTATGGGGGGTCCCCAGTTGTTGTGTATTTCATATATTTTTTTACTATATTAATCTTGGGTCCCCCTTCAATCTATTTTTTACTTGTCATGGGGGGGTCACTAATGCCTTATGGGGGCCCGGATCCCCCCAGCACTCAATTCGAGCACTGCTTCCACCTCTCCAGGCTCTTCTCAACCTGCTCCCTACTTTTACCACAAATCACAATATCGTCTGCAAACATCATAGTACATGGAGACTCCTGTGTGATCTTGTCCATCTACCTGTCCATCGCCACTGCAAACAGGAAAGGGCTTAATCCTTAATGCAACCCCACTTCTATCTTGAACCAGTCTGTCGTTCCTACTGCACACTTCACTGTTGTCACACTGTCTTCATGCATCTCCTGCACCACCCTCACATACTTTTCTGCTACACCATGAGTTCCGCATACAACACCACAACTCCTCTTGCATCACATGTCGTATGCTCTCTCCAAATCCACAAAAACACAATGCAAATCCTTCGAACCTTCTCTATACTTCTCCATCAACATTCTCAAAGCAAATAATGCGTCTGTTGTGTTCTTCCTCGGCATGGAACCATACTGTTGCTCACAGATGGTCACCTCTTCTCTCAGCCTGGCTTCCACTAATTTTTACCATAACTTCATGGTGTGACTGATCAACTTTATTCCCTTGTAGTTACTGCAGGATGCTTATCTCCCTATTCTTCAAAATCAGTAACAACACACTCCTTCTCCATTCCTCAGGAATCCTCTCACCTTGTTAAACGATCTTGTTAAACAATCTAGTTAAAAACTCCACGCATTTACTGGTAAATCACTAAATAGGGAAAAATAATTATTTGATCCCCTGCTGATTAGGTTTACACCCTTTACAAAGAATTTAAAAGTCTAGAATTTTTATGGTAGGTTTATCATAAAAGAGAGAGAGAGAGAGAGAACATTAAAAACTAATCTATAAATTGTTTTTAAAAAAGCTTATAAATTAATTTGTATTTGATCAAGTGAAATACATTTTTGATCCCACACCAACCAGCAAGAATTCTGACTCCCACAGACCAAAATTAGTCCTTCCCTGTAGGAAAATACTACTAAATTTAACTCATTATGTGTATAAAAGACACCTGTCACGGTATCAACCTATTCCAATTAAGCCACTCCACCAACATGGGAAAGACCAAAAAGATGTCAAAGGACGTCGGGGAGAAGATTGTTGACCTGCACAAATGATGGAATGGGTCTGCGGTGGTGAGGATTTTTGCTGGTTGGTAACGGAATCAAATACTTATTTAATTAGATCAAATACCAATTAATTTATATAAAATATACATTTATTATGTTCTTGTGGATTTTTCTGATATTCTGTCTCTCTTTGTTAAAATGAACCTACCATAAAATTTTCTTTATTTTTTTTGTAAATCAGCAGGGGATAAAACCATTCCCCCCCCACTTTATGCTATGTGTGCTAAATTGTCAACTGTACTAAATCAACAGTGTTCTTAAAACATCATTTATTTTTTTTATCTTCAATTACTGCTTTATACTTGTCATGATTGATCCAAAGCCATTAATAATCACTGCTTGAAACAAGGTTGAACTCTGATGGGAAACCAGTCTATCAAAGGCCACCATATACACATTTACACACTCATTCACATCTGGGGGACATTTAGCATAGCTAATCCACTTTCCTGCATGCTTTTGGTTAGTAGAAGGAAAGCAGAGTACCTGAAGGAAACACGAACATGCAGAAACTATTTGTACTGAACAGTGATTTTTATATTTGATTAATTGAAATTATTAAGAATACTTATTGAATAGAATAAAATAGTTTTTAGTTAAATTTAGCAAAAATAATCTTTCAGCATTAGGATGGCATTGCAAGCTTACTTGGAGTTTGGCATTAGAACGTCTTGATCATCATGGACAAATGTCATGATCATCCATGATTAAAAGTCATTCTATTATTAAGACATTGCCTGTACAGTGGTACAGTGTTTTCCTCAATGTATTTTGCCTTTGTTTGCAATTGTTCCAGTGGAATAAAGCATTTGAAGCTGTTTTTAAGCTGGTTTTGGGTGAATAATGATGCTGCCTGGGTCTGACATTTTTCCTAGATGAAAAAGATGCGCATTGAATACAGAAGAGGAAGACATCTTTCTCTCGCCGTTGCACTGAAAATGTGATAGCTGTGTGGCAGCAGCCTCTCATGGCTTCGCTGACGCATACAGCAGAGAAAAGCACCGTGTGCCAAGGACATTTCAGCGACACAACTCAAGCTTTAGATTGCATGGACTCTCTTTTTAATATACAAAAGCTATAATTTGTTACAATCATCTAATCAGTATGATGTGATATTTAGCAAATGTTTGTTATCTTTAATACTACAATAAGAATATCAATTTATTTTACCACAAACCCTGAATTGAAATCAATCTTTTAATCTTATGAATTTTTCATTGTGTTAAACTCTCACAGTTGGAGAGGAAATACTGGAATCCCCTTTGTTGTTCTTTTCCCTCTACCTCTTCAGAGGTCTGATATTGTAATAGGTGAAGCATCCTCCTCTCCTCCATTTAAGAACAATCTCCTCCCTTCCATCATGTTTCTCTCTGCTACCTTACTCCATATTTACCTCTTTTGTCAGCACCTGATGTGTGTTAGCAACAGCAGAAGACATGGAAAGAGAGCCAGAATCCACCAAGCCAAATTGGCAACCTTATGCACTCTTACTGTGAACTACACATTGGCATTTCCCCTGGCCATTTGGCCTCAGTTTGCTGCCAAATCTAGCCTACATACATGCCTTTATTAAATGTGGTAATCAGGTAGATTGTATGTTTTATATTGCAGCCATTGATGCACATCCTTATAATATTTCATAATAATATTTCCACTCCACTTGGAACATGGAACCTTCTACAAAACAGAAGGATTCTATACAATATCAGAATAATTCATTTGCTTAAAGAAGTTACTTGTTGATTGCTTTCTATTTATGTTTATATTGTAATTACATGGAACTCATTAAAACAGGCCTGCTGTTCTGCTCTTGGCTGAGAATGAAATAATCATGACTGACTCACTTGTTTCAATAATTTTGTGAAACCAGAAACTTTGCTTGGCCAATATGATGTGCCTGTATGAACACCAGAAAGTAAAACCTCAACACTGCTGATGCATTGAGCTCTAAACGAATTAGTTACTTAAGTACTCAATAATGTGTTTTAACCAATCCCATCTTATTTGGCCAAAAGTCTGTGTCAGTGGGGACAGAATGAATGATAACAGGACTCTATTTAATATGTTTTGAGTATTAACTCTTAAAGTAAACAGGAGCTATAAACGACCAGGGCCAGACATGACATAAATTCAGTTCCTTCCACATGCTCCATTAGTTTGGTAATATATATCCAATCTGTTAGGTTCCTGCCTCCAGTACCTATGAACATTTACACAGCACACAACGTCTCTATCAGGAGTAAGGAATGATAAGCAATTCTTTGGGATGAACTGAAGATATGTACATAATAACAGCCATATTCAAAAAACCCTGCATGGTTACAAGCCTGCTGCACTACTGATGTTGCAAACAAGCTGCAGTTTATGCTGAGATGGAAGTGTGATTTGCTCACAAACAGAGATACACAATGCTCAAGGTCAACACTGTGATTATTTAGATTTGTCAATTATTAGTAGCAAACCCTCTTTGTGTGCAGGGAAGATGAAATACAATAGCAATGTAGATGTTATGCTATAGATGCAGAAGAAGCAGTGTGGAATGATATAAATAAAACAATTTATTTTTGCTGAGAAATGAAAATGTTAATTATGTAAAAAGGTAGAACAAAATCTTATTTAAGAAAAGTTGTTTAGATCTGGCCTGTGTAGCTGCCGTTCTTTTAATATCCGTTTTTCGTTTTGCCACAGCCCATTCATGCTGCCCTTACAAAAGAAAGAGTGCAATGAGTAAGAATCATATGATCTGCTGTTGCCATAGAAACTGATCCCAGCAGTGGGCTCTAGTGAGGTGAGTCACATGAGAGGAGCTTTCTGTGTACCTCATAAGAGTGAGCCACACACATATACATGTACTCACACACACACACACACACACACACACACACACACACACACACACACACACACATGCATGTCAGGATTCAGGAAGCTCCTCTGTAAACAAGGCTGCATGTTTTAGCACAAGGGATTACTGAGCTTTTGACTTGTTTTAACTATAATGCATGTCCTTCTGCAGCATGTAGGCCTTAGGCAGTGCTAGTTCAGATGATTCCACGTAATTACCTTAATCTTTTACAAATCTAAGTTTTTCTTGAACATACCTTTTGAGACTGTATTTACCTGTTTAATGTTCCAGAGACTACAGAGAGTTTAACAGCTGTATAAATGCACTGATCTCCCATATCAGGACATTTGATATCAGTAGCCTACCCTAGCCTTTTTGTAAACACCTAACACACACTTACACACATACAGACTACATGAAACAATGCTTTCCACTCTATGGCTCCAGTGAAGTCACATCATCAGTTTATTCCCTTGTTTACACAGTAATCTCTGATTACAAAGAAACCTGTTCTCAATTGAAAGTAATGAGTAGGGCTATGGATTGGCAAGAACCTGGCAGCACGATATGTATCACGAAACAGGGGTTGCGATACAATATGTGATACATTGCGATACTGTAAGCAAGGTAATATATTGGTATAATTCTTATTTTAGAATATAATTTTAGGAAAGTTGTCATTAAGAACACACCACCATATGCAATCTACTGTATATATGGTACTACATATGCAATCTACTGCATTTGCATTAATTACATCTATAATTACACTGCCAACCCTAACTCCTCATCTACACATACCATTAAAAAGTGTAAGAAAGACTATTACTTCTATAAAAGAAGAGAATACAGTCAGACAAGGCAGGCAGGCATGTCATGCACTTTCACAAGTGTAGGACACTCTAACTTTAGGTTTGTGTATATAGCTCTGTTCTTTAAGCCACAAATTAAGCTTTGTCTGGTTATAAGTGCAACCATGAATGCCACATGTTACCATTTTAACATATTTCTGGCTAAATAAACAAACTGCACCTAAACAAAACATATTGCGATCACCGCAAATCAGTCAACTCTGATACTACTTCTGGCAGACGTTATACACATATAAATTTTTACAGTGCCCAAAGAACCAGGTGGATATTAAGGCTAGCATTAATGGCATTCCCTTATACTTTCTGCTACTGTTTAAGTTGCTAATATCTATCTGGAGGTCAGGATATAAATTCAAAATGAAACAACGGCCATGAATCTTGTATGATTTATTATTTTTTTAAATATTGATATTGCATTTTTGAGGTCCCCAGGTGGTCTAGTGGTTAGGATGCGGCGCTCTCACCGCTGCGGCCCGGTTTCGATCCCCGGTCAGGAAACCAACCCCAGCCACTGTTAGTGCCGGTCCCAATCTCGGATAAATCGGGAGGGTTGTGTTAGGATGGGCATCCAGTGTAAAAACATATGCCAAATCGAACATGCGGTTGATCGGCTGTAGCGACCCCTAACGGGAGAAGCAGAAAGAAAGTTTTTTATATTGCATTTTTGAGAATTGATACAGTATCGGCACACAAAATATCTTAGTGCCGGTCCCAATCTCGGATAAATTGGCAGGGTTGTGTTAGGATGGGCATCCAGTGTAAAAACATATGCCAAATCGAACATGCGGTTGATCGGCTGTAGCGACCCCTAACGGGAGAAGCAGAAAGAACGTTTTTTATATTGCATTTTTGAGAATTGATACAGTATCGGCACACAAAATATTGGGTTATTTACATGAATCGCATGCGCTCTTTTTAAATGACAAGAGGCATTTACGGGCTTTTTCATGGCGACATATGCAAAATAAAATGGAAAAAAATGATCTTATATGTTAATTTATATATA
>MU574732.1:3202133-3219559 GCA_024362625.1 Silurus asotus
TATATATATATATATAAATTAATGTATATGTTTGGCAAACAATTACAGCAAGCATCTTCAAGTAGGAAGCATTAATAGGTTTTGTTTGTAATATATCTCAGAATTGGCACCCACACTAGACAGAAATAGTCAAGGACAGACTACATTTTCTCGTGTGAGTAAAAAGATGAGTCAAACACAGTCTGACACCTCTCCTGAAAGTGATTGCAGATCTATGTTCCTACACATTTTTTTTAACATGTAGTGAAGTTTTCACATGCAGGCTATGTTTCAGATGTGACTTTCTCACAGAGTTGCAGAATGGTCCCTGGTTTTAGTGCATGCTGTCTGTGTCTGTGTGAGATTGTTCATACCTAAAAAAAAAAAAAAACGTTAGTAGGTGAACAAACTGGGTATTAATGAGTCTATGAATGTGTGTACATGGTAACCTATGTATCATTGTCCCATCCAGGGTGCATTCCCAGAATAGAGCAAATACACTGAATAAATGAATATCTTACACTGAACAGCTATAACATCAAAACCACTGACAAGTGAAAACAATTGTCTTGTTACATTGACATATGACAAAGAATGAGATATGTTACGCAGCTAGAGAGCTCAGTTCTTGAAGTTGATGTACATTTACAGTATTTGACAGACATGCTTACAATAGTCTCATTGATAGATTATAGATTAAGGTCGTAAGATGCTAAATTGTTATTTTGACATGCACCTACCTTAACATTGTTGCAGAGGAAATACACCCCATCCTGACAATAATATGGCCTAATAATGGCCTTTTTTTTTTTGCAGGATTATGCTTCTCGATACACTGCAAAAGTGGTTAAGAAAAAGGTTTGAGGAACATAAAAAAGAGTTTAAGGTGCTGACTTAAAATTGGCAGTATAATTAGGAAGCCCAGATCTCAACCAGTCTGTCTAATCTATGGAGATCCATCTTACATCTTACAGGACTCAATGGATCTGCTGATAACACATCTTCAGAGGTCTTGTGGAATCCAGGGCTTTATGATTGATCATTTTGATGTTATGGCTGATTAGTGGGTCACATTTTTTTCTACATGTACAAGCAGGGTTTTTATTCCCAAATGTTTATTCACATAATTACAAAACTTTTCCTTAAGGGATAGAGAATGGCACAAAACCTGAACAATAAAATGTTGAAACAATGTGATGCATTCTTTTCCACGAAAAAAAAAAAAATGTGTGTGACCTTTTGTGAGCCACGTACATTTCGTGCATTTCAGATGGAAATAGATTTCTATTGAATGCTCTTATAGGTAAATTGAAAGAAAAGTTAAGCTTGGCATCATCTGCCATGAGTGTTTCATCAGCCGGTTCCCGCGCTGCCTGGTTTTACGCGTCTCTGACGCACGAGCGCATCGGTGACTCACGCGCGCTTATAGTAGTCTAATTTGTTCCTGGCCAATCGCGGTATTAAAAGACCTGGAATTTATTTCTCCTGAACACAAATCAGCGAGTTGGTTGCACGACACGCCCGCCTCCAGTGACCGCCAGGGTTGGACCGTGTGTGATGCTGAAGTTACTATTTTGGGTTGGAGGCGAAGCTGTATCAGCTTCAGTGGCGCAAACAAGGCTCGCGCTGAGTGCTGCTCACTGCTGAGACAACGCTTCGCATGCACGTTCTGATTTACGTTACCGTGTTTTTTGAAATCCAAAAAAAAAGGTAAGCGAACGACCTCCAGCATTGCAAGAATGAATCAAATCATGGCATCTATCTGAAGAACTATTGCTGTAATGGTTTTTTGTTTGTGGTTTGTGAGAGGATTACATGTTAACGCTAATCCCGTGCATGGGTTTTTGCATGCGTCTCGTGCCCATATTTATGTATAATAAATGAATAATGGATAGACTATCCTGACTGGTCCAGCGTATGCGCTGCGTCGATGCGTTAGAGAGGAAACGTGACACACTTGTTTGACCTTGAAGATGCTCTGCGCCCGATGTCTTAAACCGACGTGACTGTTTATTCGCAGCACGTGTTCATGTTTTCACGACGGTGTGCTCCTTCGATTTTGCGTGTCTTAACAGGTCATAAGACACGAGCATGTTGCGCAATGGATGGGTGACATTTTGTCCATCACCGCGGATGAGCTACACGTTCTACCAGCTCTGGGGTTTAATAAGAGGTCTTTACATGATCACATGCAAATTTCAGAGTTTGTGCTGTTTGGAGAAAAGCATGCTACAATATATTCAAACGTTTATTCATCTTCAGTAATTGCTTTACTGTGGTCATGGTTGTTGATATCAAGGGAATATATCAATGATTTTGGTGCCAGTTTGAATATACAATATACGTTTTCACCCAGGAGCAATTGTGTTCCTCCAAACAGCATGCTTTTGTGAGAATGAAAGAAATCAGAGAAACCCAAAAGCACAGGGACACAGGGAGAAGTTACAAAACTTCACAGATAGTAAGCTGAATTTAGTATTGACACTGGAATTGCGAGGAGGCCACGTCGCTTGCTGCAATATTGCATCACTGAGCTAGAATATCGTTTACTATAAATTAAAATTGCATTAGCATTATACCTGTCAAAGTGTAAATACTCTACCGTGTGTTTCTGATAGTTTAGTTAGAAGACCGAACTCATACCGATGTGGACATAGACAGTGTCAGAAATCATTCTAAGTCTTCAAGAACATTAAATTCTCTTTATCTAGGATATTGTTATCAGGTTTGTGGCCAGTCTGCCAGAATGCAGACAGATGGATGGTTGAGAAAGAAAGCAAAGGATTACATGAAGCATGGAAGTGAGAATTTTGTCAAACCCTACTGCCTAGCAACACACGGTGACAGACTGAAGCATTTCTTATTACAGCTGGCAACTGGGATGTAATTTGTAACAGTATTTGGAGCTTTGGCTTTGAGGAAACCCAACTATACAAGCTAAGATGAAGTTATGCTGGCTTTACAGTTTAAAAGTTATTTGATTGTTCAGTACATCAATCACAGGCCATCCTACTGTACATGTAAGACAGAATTCATTATTCTTTTAATCATCTATATATTTGCACTTCATCATACATTTTTAGAGCTATGATGAATATAGTGACATGACATACAATAAACTGCCGTATGATTACAAACTAATTGTCATGTCTTGCCACTTTGTGCTTAAAAGAAAAAAATGACTGACTTAAAAAAAAGATATTTAGAATTTTAGTTTGTATTTAAAAGTGAGAAAGGGCCACCTACATGGTCAATTCTGAGAACATGAATCTAAAATCTCAGTGATGCAAAGTGCTACATATGACCTCTGAAGATGAAATAAGTCTTAGCCTTGGCAGCTTACTGACATAATCAATGTGATGTCTTGGCAGGTCAGACAGGTCTGTATAACTTGCTCTATTTCTCGGCACCTCCATTTCTAATGCATTCCAGGTATGAAATAAAGATGACTGTGCATTTAGAGTGCACTGTCTACATATAAAAACCTAGTAATCATATCCTCCCCTAAACATTTGCATTGAAAAAGACTTTAGGTTGCCAGTCTTTATTTAGTTGACAGATAGGGTTACAAAATTGTACTTTGCTGGAAATGTTAGTAAACACATTGTTACATGTTGGTGAGAACCTCCAGTAAGATATATGTACAAGCTGAATGAATCTTATTGGCACATGTTTCCTTTGATTTAGAAAGAGGCGAAAAGGCCTTTTCTTCCCAACTGACTATTATCATAAATAATGTTGTTTAATATGTTGAGTTGGCACAAGTGTTTATATCTGCACTTACATCTACATAAGGTGGGCTGTACATTGGCACTTCACTGCGCTTGAGGCAGAGACGAGTCCTGCTAGAATTTGCATGGTGAGGATGTGAAGCACACTCAGTGGGCATTGCCTAGCAACACAGGCATTCCCATGAATTTTTGCCCTCAGTTGATCAGGAATGGCTGTATGTCTATTTCTTGAAGAGATTACTTATGCGAGCCTGGTCATATTCTTCTTATCACTGTAAAATGATGTATGGAAAATCAGCCTCATGGTAATCTTGTTTTAATCTCATTTTGTTTATATATTTTTTATACAATTTTTTTTTGTATGCAATATCACATGATTTGTTTCTCATCCAGTGTATCAGTATAGAGAATGACTGCTTTTGTAGCAAATGCTGAACAGACTCCAACCAGAGCTATTAAATGTAAAACACAGGATTAAAGGATTTGCTGAAAACTTTCACAAAACTTTTCAAAACAAGCTGATTTTACCACTAAGACCTTATTTCTGAACAATACAGACAAGCTTTTTTTCACTTTCAGGGAAAACATCTTTTTGGAAATAGAATAAAATGTGCGGTTTTATCAAAAAAAGTGGGTCAAGCGCATCACTTTTAATATTGTTTTAACTTTTTTTCAAAGTATGAGTACTACATTTTGCTTGTCCCAGTCAAATCTAATTCTCTTCTCTGATCCCACACAGCACAGAACTCCTATCTCTTCAGAGTGGTGACTAACATACCAGCCATCTTGTCCCACTCATATTTCTGATTCAATCCAATTCAGCCATGCCTAAGAGCAGTAAAGTGACACAGCGTGAGCACAGCATTGAGCATGTCACCGAGTCTGTGGCTGACCTGCTGGCCCTGGAGGCCCCTATGGACTATAAAAGTAGCCAGATGAGCATGAGCATGCCTGGTGGAGGTACAACACCAAAACCTGACATCTCACCAGACCTGGAAGATGGCCGGCCAGCATGGAACAATAAGTTACAGTACATCCTAGCCCAGGTGGGCTTCTCGGTGGGACTGGGCAATGTTTGGCGCTTTCCTTACTTGTGCCAAAAGAACGGAGGAGGTAAGGAGTTGGTGGTCATATTTCAGATTGTTTGACTCCAATGTGAATGTCTTTCTGTGGTGTTTTAAAGCAAATTCACTTCAATTTATATAGCACACGATATTATTGAGAAAATAAGTACTCCAACTTTTAAAGAAGGATATTTATTTTTTTAAATAATAGTTGACCTGGTTGAACGGCTTGTCAAATGTTGATGGCTGAATAATGAATACATGTTTCTGAATGTATTCCATATCACAATGCACAGAGTACATCCTGAAAATTGATATAAGACTAAGGAGTGCTGGTCTTTCTCCCTTTTCACAATTTTACTGTTCACTGCTGTTTTTGATTGGTTATCTGTGTGGATAGAGAATTTATTAATAACACTTAATTAATAACTGGAAATACTTAGCGATCCATTCAAAAAAGCCCTTTGTGGTTATTTGTTCATACTCTTGTTACTTACCACTCCTCTCTAGTACAGAACATTAAATATAAATTTTAAAGAGTTGATAAACAGGCATTTTGGTATTTCCTTTAAAATGTTCTGTTTTTAAAATAAGTAGAGAATTATTCCAAAAAGATTCTGAATACAGAAGATATGTCAGTTTTGCATTGTGAATATACAAAAACCCTGTTAATTTTATGCCATTAGAGCCGAGCCATGGTGCTAGATTGATCTTTACATAACTCTTAAAATGATTCAGTTTATGTAAGGCTTGAAGTGTGCAGTCATTGTGTTCCAGATTTATTGAATTGGCAATTCAGCATAGTTATTTATGGCAACTTAAGGCCGAGACACTCTATAAAAGGGCTAGTCAAGGCCACAGAGGGCACGATATATATAATCTTACCTTACCAATTATGTTTCTAGCAGCTATCATTCTCTCTCTCTCTCTCTCTCTCTCTCTCTCTCTCTCTCTCTCTCTTTCTCACTCTCTTGTACACAGAAGCCATCATAATTCATCATATCATTATCATAAAAACATTACTTATTCTGTGTTTTCTCTGGTATTTTCTGATGTTGTTGCTTTTCTAAAAATGCCACAATCGTCATCTTTGCCTGTCAGTTCGCTGTCATTTGCAGTGTAGAAAATGTTTAAATACATTTTATAATGATTTTTCATGTATGATTTTCTTTGAACTGCATTTGTGAGTGCTATTTTAAGAAATAGATGTAGCTCTGTATTTTAGTGCTGGTGTTTGTATAGGTATCACAATCTGGCATGTCCTGGCTTGCCTCTTTCTGATATCCCATTGGGCCTTGCTTCCTTTATCCTATCTCTCTCTCCCTGCTGTATTCCCTTCTGTCTGTCTCCTATAGTTAAATGCAAGGCCTGCAATTTCCCTTTCATTATCAGGCAGAATTAATAACTCATGGACAGAAAGCCTTAACAAAGCAGACAACAGCAGACAAACATCACAATCCAACTGCTAGTAAACAGATTTATTTTTTATTATTTGCTTATCAAAGAGTCTGATCAAAGTCATAACCTTGCATTAGTCGCTGTAGTTATTTTTGAGAGTGCACACTCTTAGTGAAAAGCAGGATCAAGGTGTTGTGGTCATCTCTGGGTGAAATCTCCGTCACCATGGAGCTGCTTGACGTCAAGCCTCTGAATGATTTGCTGTTTCATTGTGTCGTATCAGCTCACTCAGGTGTACTGGGCTTTCAGACTATCCTTATGTGATTTTAATTAGTTCAGCAAGGTACATTTCAGAAAAATAATACTTAACAGATGTATTTTTGGTATTATGTGTTGATTATTATGTTCAATTCATAGAAATACATTATTTATGCAAACATATTCCCTTTTAGTTTCACTGTAGATACTAAATAATATGCTTTTGGTTAAACATCTTGAAGGTTTAGCTAAAAGAATCTGTATGTATTTTTATGATAAAAACAATAGATTAAATAATTATATTTATTACAAATTTAAAAAGATGATTTGCTGTATATAATGAGGCGTATTTATTGCCTCAAACTTTTGTGTAAATGTTTATCTGGGCCAAATCAAACTAACATTTGCCAGATGTACAGACAATCGAAATTACAGACAATTCTGTAATAAATTTTTTTATTTGTTATAAATGCCGAATGCGCTTTCACAGCACAACTCAGTAACATTTATTGATGCTCAAACAACCCCCATGACACAATAACAAAACACACATGGGCTAAATTTTCCAGTAATTTAACTCCAACCACCATAGGCACAAATTAAGTGTTCCTGCTTTTATAGAGCTTAAACTTGACCATAATGCATATGCATATGCAAAGTCTGCTTATGCATAGATGAATAAAAATTCATCTGCTTGTGTGGGATAAAATGTAAATGTTTCTAAGTACTATTTATGAATCACTTTTTGGTTATATCCAGTTTCATAAATGATAGGCAATATGATTCAAATCATTGGGAATATATTTTTGTATAATATTATATATTTAGTCATTAATTAAAATGCATGTTCTCTAAGGTTGTCTGTAAATTGTGTTATTGTCTTTTCAGGTGCATACCTTGTTCCCTACTTCATTCTCCTCATCCTCATTGGCATCCCACTTTTCTTCCTGGAATTGGCAGTGGGTCAGAGGATCCGAAGGGGAAGCATTGGGGTCTGGAACTATGTTTGCCCTCGACTGGGTGGCATCGGCGTGTCAAGCCTAATGGTGAGAAAATGGAGATAAATGCAAGCTGATTTAGTTAACAACATATTCTCAGATTTCTCTGTGGGTTTTGTATGGTAGCCTAGAGAGATGGTAGTCGAGGTTTCTGTAAGGTCCACTAGAGTGGCTGCGGCTGGGAACACTTTCAACTCTAGTTTATTAATTAAATTATCACATCCATCATTTCATGTGGAGTATCTAATGTATAGCAAGTGTTTTTTAGCTTGCTATACATTAAACACTCCACATTAAATCTTCTCAAACAACTGGATAGCAGGTTACCTTCAATTGAGTGAAATCTGACTGCTTTATTCCAAATCAGGGGTTGACACAGTTAGCTAAATAAAGTGCATCTATACATTTTTGATGAGTCACTCAGCTCTGATACACCATCTGCCTAGCTGTTGGGTGATAGTCTAACTTCTAGTCCTTCAAAAATCTGCTGAAAAATATTCCCTTTATCACCAATGTGTAAAGTAAAGAAAATGGATTTAGGGCTCTACTGAGATAGGTCTTGATTATTACCAAAAGCAGTCAAAGCCACGGCATCTGATGTGTTATAATCACAAACTGATCCTGATCATGGCCATCTTGCTTACAATGAGGTGCAAGTTTGAGGGGCACAGTAGTACTTAAGTCTTTTAAAGCAGTTCTGAAATGCCTAGAAATACATCTGCTGGAGGAGAACAGCTATTAATAGCCACAAAGAGAGAGGGGCCCATGCCAGAATGAAAATGTGCTTTAATAATTCACAAACCCCTCTGGCTATGGACCTGCAATGTAGCCAGAAGATATTTTGCACACTGGTCCTTAAGACATCAGCAAATAACATTTACAAATTTAGATTTAGAAAACTGCAGAAAACATGTTGGTAATTTTATTTTTGTCTTTTATTCTGTGTCTTAAGGTATGTGGCTTTGTAGGTCTGTACTACAATGTAATTATTGGCTGGAGCATATTCTACTTCTTCCAGTCATTCCAGTCCCCTCTACCCTGGGCTGAATGTCCCATCCGAAGAAATGGAAGCCAAGCGAGTGAGTGTCCTGTATATTGAAAGAAAAGCTATGTAAAGACATAAAACAACTGATAAATAATTGCAGGTTTTGTGATGTACATTTACATTTACTTTTGCGGCATTTAGCGGATGCCCTTATCCAGAGCGACGTACAAAAGTGCTTTGAGTTTCTAGCAATGAATAAATCTACACTGGTACAATAGATTACAAACTTAATATAAATATAACTATTGAATTCTACAAAGCAAACTTGAAAAGTGCTAATTAAGTGTTTCAGGAAGAGGTAGGTCTTAAATCCTCGCGTGAAGATAGTCTGGGACTCCCCTGTATGGACATCTAGGGCAAGTTCATTCCACCACCTCGGTGCCAGAACAGAGAAGAGCCTTGAAGTATACTTACCTCTCATTCTAAGAGAAGGTGCTACCAGTCAAGCAGAGCTGGAGGATCTCAGACAGCGTGGTGCAGTGCGAGATGTGATGAGGACCATTTTTGGCCTTGTAGGCAAGCATCAGTGTTTTTAATTTGATACGTGAAGAGAGCGCAGCAGTGGGGTGGTGTGAGAGAACTTGGGCAGATTGAACACAAGCCGTGCAGCTGCGTTTTGGATCATTTGCATTGGATGAATAACAGAGAGTTGCAGTAGTCGAGTCTTGAAATGACAAGAGACTGAACAAGCACCTGGGCAGCCTGGGTGGACAGAAATGGTTGAATTCTTTGGATGTTGTAGAGAAGAAATCGACAGAAGCGAGCCACATTAGTGACATGTGGGAAGAAGGACAGTTCATTGTCCATAGTTACCCAAGGTTATGAGCAGAGGCTGAAGGGGAGAGCCATAGAGCCATGTAGTGTTATTTGGAGATCTTGACCTGGAGATGAATCACCTAGGATGACCAGCAGTACTGTTTTCTGGGGTTGAATTTTAGTTGGTGATCACTCATTCATGAAGATATGTCTGTCAAGCATGCCGAGATCCGAGCGGAAGGTGTGGTATCTGATGGAGGGAAAGAAAAGATTAGTTGAGTGTCATCTGCATAGCAGGGGTAAGAAAACCCATGTGAGGATATGACTTCACCATTACAGTGGGCAATAGAGGAAGAAAAGGAAGAGACCAAGTACCGAGCCTTGTGGGACACCAGTGGTGAGTCTGCATGGGGCAGATGTGGATCCCCTCTATGTTACCTGGTATGAGCGACCTTCCCGGTAGGAAGCAAGCCATTCCCATGATGTTTCACGGATACCGAGGCTCTTCAGGGTTGACAAAAGAGTCTAGTGGTTGACTGTGTCAAATGCTGCTGAAAGTTCCAGGAAGATAAGTAGAGATGACAGTTCGGCTGACCAAGCAGCATGCAGTTTCTCAGAAACAGCCAAAAGGGCCAGCTCTGTGGAATGTGCTGCTTTGAACCCAGACTGGTCCGAATTATGGAGGTTGTTCTGTGAGATATAGACAGACAGTTGGTTAAAAACAGTGCATTCCAGAGATTTAGAAAGAAAGGAGAGAAGTGATACCGGTCTGTAGTTGTTGATGTCTGATGGATCCAGAGCAGGTTTCTTCAAGATGAGAATAACCATTGCTTGCTTGAAAGTAGTTGGCACATAGCCAGATGTGACCCATTGATGATTGTGTAGATGAAGGGCAGGAGTTCTTGGGTGATGGTCTGAAGCGTAGTTGAAGGAATTGGATCCAGAGGACAGGTGGTGGTGTGATGTCTTGCAGTATCTCATCTTTTGTTAAGGTTGAGAAGCTTGACAGAGACGTAGTGAATTGCTGGCTGTGTTTTGTAGTCATTGTTGGGATTTTCTTAATCTTTTCATCATAGAAGGAGGCAAAGTCATTAGCAGTCAGGGAGGATGGAGCAGGTGTGGCAGGGGGGTTAAGTAGTGAAGAGTAGATGTTGTGGAGTTTACGAGGATCTTGTGCAGAGGCTTCGAGCTTCTCCTTGTAGAAGGCAGTTTTAGCAGAATGATGTGGAAAAAGGAAACCAAGATAAATCCAGTGGTGGACAGAGATGTTGTGAATGTAATTTGTTACTGCTCTTAAGTAGCTTTTTGACGTATGTGTACTTTACTGAAGTATTTATTACTTTGACTTCACTACATTTCAAAGTCAAATATCTTTTTACTAAAGAACATTTAGTAAAATCAGTCCCTCTGTTATATGTATGAGTGGATAAAAACTGGTCAAACATGCAGCAAGCCACCAATCAGGGTAGAGCACGCAGTTTGTTTTGAATTTGTTTAAATTGCCCTTTGGTGGTATCAATTTATCACAAATATGCAGTTTAGCATCAGTTCCAAAGCAAGCATAACATTTTGAGACTAATAAATGATGGAAGAAACTCCTGACCATAACTTGCCACAATACCTGTGGCTTTATGTGTGATTTTATTAAGTAGTTTAAAAAAATGTTTGGGGCTCATTAATTTTTATTAGATGTCAATCAGTGTTTGACTCATTAATATCATTTTATTAATAGATTGGAGTGCTAAGAGTAACATTAGAGTCTTTTTACATAAACTGAGTTGATTAAAAAGAGTCTTTTGACCAAAATGTTAACATTATTGCCACAATAAATCATAGTGCTTTGTATACTTAAGTACATTTGAAGGCAAATATTTTTGTACTTTTACTCAAGTGAAAGTTTCAAATTGTGCACTTTTACTGGTGTAATATTTTACCTAGTGTATCGGTATGTCACGCTTTGATCAAGAGACGGAGACCAGAATACGAATAGGACATTTATTAGCCTTGGGAAACAAACAGAAGCTAGGAAGCAGCATGTACCGGAAAACGGGTATATTCCGAAACATATGAATGAACCGTAGATCGGACGGTGGGTAAGTTCGTACAGGGGCCTTATAAAGGTAGGGTGTAGATTGGAGACTGCTCAGTGCCAAGGGGCAGCGTGGCCAGTGGTTCCCTGACAAGGTACTTTTACTCAAGTACAGTACATTGATCTGTGTACTTTGTTTATCTTTTTTACTAAATTTGTGATACAAAAACCAGAGGCCAAGCAATTAAATGCTAAGCAAAATTTTAAATAAAAAAAAACAAAAAAAACAATACTAATGTTGCATACTTAAAAGTGTGCACATCATTTAACTAATAGTTAAACTTATTAAATCAAATTAAGCTTGTAATAAAGAATTCAGCCTTATTGGGTAAGTCTAACAACTTAAAATAACTAGCAAATTTATTTCAGTTTGAAAGCCTCGCATGTACAGTAGAGAACATTAGAGTACCAGAAGTGACCATTAGTTTCCAATCATACATCACATGTACAGTAGATTATCCAACATCTTATGATTCATATTTAATTACATTGATTTTAGTTAGCGTTTTTATTTCATGGTAACAATCCCAGGACTTCTTATAGTACAATCACCACTGATTACTTTCATTTACTTTCATTTATAACACTCAGTATTGTACATCTATTTGTTATATAAATGAATAGATTTTTATATGCACCATGGAACTGTAAAGTAATAGCTAGTGAACTGTTCAGGAAAATACCCACAAAAGATAAAGACAAGAAAAAAAGTCTTTATAATTTCTTGAAATATTTGTATTTTTCTTGGTTAATATGTAAAAATTTGTTAATTTTATGTCCACAGTGACATTCAGGGGGGATTCCTAGACAAACACCTACTATATTAAATGCAGATAACTAGTCATAGACACTGTGTACAGTGAGGCATCACAGTTTGTATTTTTGTATTCCCACAGTTGTAGAGCCAGAATGTGAGAAAAGCTCTGCCACCACATATTTTTGGTATCGTGAGACACTAAACATAACCAGTTCTATTGCTGACAGTGGAGGGCTGAACTGGAAGATGACTCTATCTCTGCTGGGTGCTTGGATCATTGTCTGCTTGGCTGTCATCAAAGGCATCCAGTCTTCTGGAAAGGTAAATACAACCTCAATACAAATGTGTTTATACTTTCTGACCACTAAAGATTTCAACCACCTCTAAAGTATCTTTTGAATGTGTGATTATTCATCACATATCCATAAGAAAAGGATGAGAATATTGCTGTCTTTCTGTAAACTGGCAGAGCTTTTACTATTTTATTAGGTCATGTATTTGATGTTTTTAAGAAAACTCTTTCTCCTGTTCCCTGTGCACTATGGGAACTCCTTAGGTGATGTACTTCAGCTCCCTGTTCCCGTATGTAGTGCTCTTTTGCTTCCTGGTACGTGGATTGTTTCTTAAGGGTGCTGTAGATGGCATTGCTCATATGTTTACACCAAAGGTAAGACCCCACCCACATACACACACGCACGCACGCACACACACACACAAAATTACACTGTTATTAAAAAGACTTAATTGTGAGCATCAGGACTGCGGAATTTACTTAAACTGACTTGAGGGTCGCTTCTAAACACAAGTGAATTTCAATCATCAGTCTTCTGTCCTTAGCCTGCTTGTCAAGCTAGCTGCTGTCTCCCCCTAGTGGTAAACTTACGATGAAGCCAGTCATATTTATAGCGCTATAAATTTATTACTCATTACTCATGCGTGACCGAAAGGGACCAGGAGACTAAAGTGATTTATTGAGTAGGTGCATATAAATAGGTACAGGAAACTCATTTTCAAATAATAAATCACTGTATGACCAAGAATGGAAAATTGTCAAGTGTTCTCGATCATAGTTGAGCTCATTTTCAATAATTAAGCAGAAAAGAATGAACATTCCACTGAATACATATTCCTGCAGCTGGAGCTCATGCTGGAGCCTCAAGTATGGCGTGAGGCTGCAACGCAGGTCTTCTTCGCTTTGGGTCTCGGTTTCGGTGGGGTCATTGCTTTCTCCAGCTACAACAAGAGGGAAAACAACTGCCATTTTGATGCTGTCTTGGTGTCTTTTATCAATTTCCTCACCTCCATCCTGGCCACGCTGGTGGTGTTTGCTGTGCTTGGTTTCAAGGCCAACATCATGAACGAAAAATGTGTGGTGGAGTGAGTGCATTGTTTTACTGTATTTGCTATTAGTAGTATAAAATCTGAATGTAATCATAAAGATTTATGAAACACTTCCATTTGTAGTTTATTAGACGTGAAAAAGGATGATTAGTTATAGAGCTAAAGAGTATGTATTTTGCTATCATATATATTTTTCTAATGGCTTTGTTCTTGTTCTAGGAATGCTGAGAAGATTTTGGGCTACCTGAACTCCAACGTGCTGAGTCATGATCTGATCCCTGCTCATATTAATTTCTCCCACCTCTCCTCATCAGACTACGCTGAGATGTATGAAGTGATTAAAATTGTAAAGGAGGATAGTTTTGCTCAGCTGGGCCTGCAGCAGTGTCTACTGGAGGATGAACTCAACAAGGTCACTTTAAAATCCACTGAGCCGTTTGTTTATGTTTATACTGTATGATTAGCTTTTCACTTTTATTTGGATCATTGGATCAGCTCAGGTTTTAATTTTGTATTATTTATAACGTCACTGCTGAATAATCATACAGTTGGTGTATAATAATACTTAAAAAAACAACTTCCTGGGGAACTTGTGGCACTTAACACACACCAAAAAATTGCTTTAAATGATCGATATTGTGAAGTTTTCTGTAAGAAGTCTATAGTGTCATGGTTTACTTCAGATGTATAGTTGTTTCTTCATTAACAACTATACATCTGGGTAAATAGCTAGTGAAGAGTTTTTACTTCATAGCGGTTATAACCGAGGACATAACAGAACCAAAGTTGTACAACTTGTTTTTTTATGGATCTTCTAAAGCATTAATTGTAACTATAAATGAATAAAATGTATGATATAGTCATAAATAAGTAAAAAAAAGTTTTCTTGCTGTTGAAATGATATTGCTGTGGTATAGGAGAAATGAAACACTTTAAAATGTGCTATTATTGGAGAAAAATCTACTTCTGGATAGAAATGGAATTACACCACCATATTATCTTATAATAACATGCCCACTGTGTTTTATTTCTTCTTTATTTTGAGTTTTTGCCACATTCTTTTCTCTAATTTATCACTGTCTCTTTCTCCAACAGGCTGTTCAAGGCACTGGTTTGGCCTTTATTGCTTTTACAGAGGCAATGACACACTTCCCAGGATCTCCATTTTGGTCTGTGATGTTCTTTTTTATGCTGATTAACCTGGGTCTGGGAAGCATGATTGGCACAATGACTGGCATCACTACTCCCATACTTGACACCTTCAAAATACGCAAGGAAATACTGACTGGTAAGAACTATCTCTCTCTCTCTCTCTCTCTCTCTCTCTCTCTCTCTCTGAAGTATCTGTGTATTAATGAGCTGCTTGCACTCAGATGCCTTGGGATACCATGTGAGATATTAAATGGAGCTGGCAGATGCAGAATTGTGTCCAGTTTAAGCACCTGCTAATGGCTCTGAACACTTGCTGTCAATCATCAGACTCAGAATGCAGTGAGACACTGTACTGTAAATCAAATATATAAATTAAAAATAAAAGAGAAAGCATAAAAGTATGATTTATTGATACATTGCGTTCTTTTAAAAACTTATTATTTACTTATTATTGTCAACAAGCATTCATTAATGAAGTTTTGTTCACATAGATTCGGTTGCCTTCCAACAATGCTGTGGTGAAAATATTGATCATTTTGTTTGAAAATCCTTAATTGTTTAGACAATAACATTCAGCCTTACATCATTAGAGCCAAACTGTAACAACGTTCTTTTATAACCTCGCCCAACATATTTTATTGATGCAGATCTGTAAAATTTAAAATCAGTTCCACTATTAGGCCATTGTGCAAAACGATCTTGAGCCAGGTCTGTTCTGTGAATCTCGAGCAGTTGTTAGAGTTGGCTCTAAACCACTGCACTGTTTATGTGTTATGGGAGTGGTCTGTGAGCCAGGGTCTCATTTCAGTTTGGATTCACTGGATAACCTCTGCTCCCTTATTTTTTCTCAGTGGTCTGCTGTATCATTGCATTTTTCTGCGGCCTGTTATTCGTCCAGCGATCAGGAAATTATTTCGTCACCATGTTTGATGACTACTCTGCTGGTCTTCCTCTCACAGTTGTAGTCATCCTGGAAAATATATCTGTGGCCTGGATTTATGGCACCAAAAGGTACACTGTGTATTTTTAGCAATACTTTTCTGTCAGGTTAGTTTGTGCACAGGCTTCTTTTTATAGACTATGCTGACCTTTCAAAGGTATATCAGTTATTTTAGGATGAAATCCCTATGTATTTGCTTAGACACAGCACAGAAAATGGGAACACTGTTTTACTGTATTCAAATGTTCGTGCTGAATATTTGTGTGATGCATTGTCAGGTTCGTGCAGGATCTAGAAGATATGCTGGGTTTTAAACCATACAGATTCTACTTTTATCTGTGGAAGTATGTGTCTCCAGCCTGCCTCCTTGTACTTATTACTTCCAGTATAATTGAGATGGCTGTTAGTCCAATGGGATACAATGCATGGATTCAGGACCTGGTGAGTGAAACTCTAAAAAACTCTTAAATACTTATTTATGTCATTCATGTATGAATACAGTGGGAACCATCATGTTTTTTAAATCATCATAGTTTTTATTTAAATACAATTTCAAATACATAACACTTAATTGTTTACAGTGTAAGACTTCAGCGGTGGTGCAAGCATTACATTAAATTGATGTCAAATGTAAAACGATATCAAATGTTTACAATCCCAAATCTGTGGTATAATATACGAGGTGGTATGATGTGCTCTTTAGTTATTAACTGCTTCATACTGGTTAGCTCCTTGTGCTTAGCTCTTATTCACCTTGACTTTGTAACTGTGTTGAAATAGTTATTTTAAAATGTACAGTAGATATTAATATAATTACACTGTAACAGCGACTGCATTCAGAGCAGAATAATATTAATACACTACTAACTGTAGATTTACTGTTAAAGCATAGTAGAATTGTATTTGTTTGGGACATATTTTAGATAAAAGATCTTTACAATAATCTATGAAGTGGGGAAATTTTTAAGTAAGTAGCAAGTAGCTTGTACTTTTTTCCACAAAAAAGCTTATACCACAAGAGTATTTTTATGTTGGACTCTATATTAAAGGGCTTCAGTAAATGTTACTTCTTATTTGTCTTCTCTCACCAGGCGGAAGAGCGATTTCAAAGCTACCCTCCATGGGCTCTTGTCATGTGTTTTGCTCTCATCTTCGTAGCCATGCTTCCTCTGCCATTGGTCTTCATTGCACGCCACTTTAACTGGATTCCCGACGGCTCCAACAAACTGTCCGTATCTTACCGAAAGAGTCTGACAAAGGACACCTCCAACCTAGAGGATGAGACACGGTTCATTCTTGGCAAAAACACCAGCGATACACCCTCCCCAATGCCAAGCCACCGGGCCTACCTTGGCCCAGGCAGCACATCTCCTGTGGAGCTCATCACCAACTCCACCTCCATCAGTGGCTATGGAAGTAGCTACCAGACCAACCCTGTGCCACCTAAATCTGAGTCATGAGCTTCAACATATTCTGAAGGTATCACCCACCAAAAACTGAAAAAGAAGAAGGAAAAAGGTATGAGAAGACACAGCATTTATCAAAATTGTATTGAGGCCATACAGGAACAAAGGGATGATGTGTTTTTGTGTCTGTGTCTGTGTCTGTGTTTGTGTGTGTGTGTGTGTGTGCGTGCGTGCGTGCGTGCGTGCGTGCGTGCGTGCGTGTGTGTATTATTATCCCTGAATAATGGAGAATGAAAAAAAAGAAAGAAGTAAACAGTCACCCAGGAATATTCTCCATATCTTGTCCAGGTGCAATTAACAATCTTTCTCTATGACCTACACATTTGGACCAAAGGCATTTCCACAGAAAAGGCGGTGGATAAAAAAAAGCATGGAATCGTAAACATAACTGAAAGTTTTACAGAAACTTCTAGAAAAATGATTCTTGCAAAATGCCATACTAAATTTTACAC
>MU574732.1:3219564-3246049 GCA_024362625.1 Silurus asotus
TTTTTTTTTTTTTTTTTTCAGTACAATACTGATATCACAGTTCACATACTTGTTATACTCCCAAACAATCCACATAATACATTTCATCCTGTGAAGTAAATTGCCTGTTAATATCAAGCACATTCATAACAAAAACAGATGGTCCCCAATTACGATATTTCCACTTACAATTCTTCAATCTTACGATGACGATAAGTATACGACAAAACTGTAAAAATATTTTAAGTTTCACACGGCAGGTAAACATAGCAGCATATGCTCCGGCCTCCACACACAAACCGCCGCCATGTGTTCCCTGCAGTGTAGCGTACATATATAGTGTATATCGTAAGTCCAGGACTACCTGTATTTTAAAAAATTCACATAAACCCTAGGCTAATCATGAACATTTGTAAAGTCATGCATATGAAAGAGAGCTGAAGGTGATTTCCTCTGTCAAGTGTACTCAGTTGTTCTATGACACAATATGAACAGCAGTTTCACATGTCTAAAACTAAGCACATGCTAGCATTCACCCACAATGCTACCTTGCTAGCAAATAATTCAACAATCAGGTGGCTTCAATCATATTTAATCAGATGTTTAATATTACTCCGGGTGTACATTAGTGCACTGTTTTGTAAGGAACTATTTTGTTTAAAAATAAAGTTAAAAAAGCACATTAAACTTGGACAAGTAGTAGAACAGAGAGAAATGTACTGTATAGAAATTATTGTTGTAATCCAGCGTATTTACTACAAATGTTGTCCTGTCTAAATGTTTATGCCCATAGATTACTAGGCCCAGCACAATTTACTCTATCAATACTGACTAAATCTTTCCACTCGGGGGCACTATATGCATCACAAACCCCCACAATGCATCTAGTTTTAATACAATATCACACACACACACACACACACACACACACACACACACACACACACACACACACACACACACACACACACAGTATCATACAGCATGCCTTTGTTGGTGTAAAATATGTTGCCACACTTTATATTTTAGATTTAGGTACATCTAGTGTTAGTAATCACAAGCTTGCCAGATGTGAAGCAAGTGATCAGCAGAAAAAAGAAGCACATTTAACATGTTGGGTTGCAATAATACTGAAGCATTGTTTATCTGGCACAGCAGTTTTAAATACATATTCAATCAATAGTATATAGTACTATAAAATAGAGCAGATGACAGAAAATAGCACAAAATAGAAGAAAAAGAATCTGTAATAATAATAATAGCAAACTTTGATAGGATTTTGTACCTGTACGGTGAATGTCCAGGTTTTTTCCCAAAAGACCTGCACAAGGGTCATTGTCAAATGGTAGATTGGGCATCACTTAAACTCTCCCTCTCATCTTTCTCATTCTCTCTCTCTCATTCTCTCTCTCTCTCTCTCTCTCTCTCTCTCTCTCTCTCTCTCTCTCTTTCTCTCTCTTTCTATCTAACAAGTAACATGATTGTAACTTAATTTTAAGAAACTGAACACCAGTCAGTCTAATTAGCTTAGGTATTTACAGTGACTGTTTTTACTGATAAAATTTCTAGCACAGTGAGTAGCTTCATTTTTTTTTTATAATGGGTTTTATGTTGTTTATATATATTTTTTGCTTAGCCCTTTTTAAATAAATCTGTAATTATTCAAGATTCCTACTGCTTCTGCAAAACTTGCAACTGAAAATCGTTAAATGGTTTATTTGAAATTCTAAGGATGTTATCTATGTTGTTGTAGTATAACTATCATTTTAAACAAAATGCACTGTATTTTAATAGTTACCACCTAAGGAGCCTGCATAGGTTCAGTAGGAAATTGGCTTTTGGAAAAAATCAAGCATAAAATGTTTTGGATTTTATTTGAATATTGTTTAATGTAGGCTTGCTCAGACTATACATGAGATATATCTAGGATGTATATGGTAGACATCACCTTCTTTGGAAAGGTCATAGACTGTACGTCTATCCCTCAAGCACATATGCACTTGACACTAAAATACCTGTTCTGCATCTTAGCAAATAATGCAGAGCATTTGATCACTTGGCTGCTCTGTGTTCGCTTCTCCTGCAAATGCCATAATGATTTGCAGTGTAAAAATAGACCTGAACTTCATGCTTCACAGTGGTATTTCCCTAGGGAGCCTGTGTCCCAGACAGCATGCTAACAAATTCTCATCGGGTGAGGTGGAGGGTAGAAGGCCCACAATTCCCAGCACGAACATGCTGTTCCTACACAACTCTTGTGGAACCCCTGGCAACAAACCCTTGCATAAACAAGCAAAGGGCTTCCATAGTCCCTGAGTGAGTGAAAGAATTAATGAAATGTATTAGGACAGATACTACATTCCTTTAGTTAGACTACTCCTGAAATGATCAATGTTTCAGTATGTAACTACTTTATAGCCTACTTTACAATGCTGGGCATCTAATCATCACTCTACATTGCAATTTGCTCAATCAAGTCTAGTGAGATACTGTAGTTGTTCACATTCTCTGTGTAATAGCACATTGTTACCACAATGTGTCCCCATTTACTGATGAATGGCTGTTTGAAGGTGTGTCTCTGTGCCTCTGTGCCTCTCCCTCCTTTTTCACCTCCACGGCATTTCAGAAATGTCATCCCTATATCTTTATCCCCTGCTAAGTGGAAATCCAGTTTCCAGGATTGTTCCCTCAATACTCCTGTTTCTTTTGTCTGCAGCCATTTTGCTGGCTTCTTTCAGACCAGTGCACTTTATCTGTGAGACCCCAAACTTAAATTTTCTAGGAAAATCCTGACAAAGTGATGGCTTTTTTAATAACACACAGTAGCATGATTAAAAAGAATGGACCAAGCATCATGTGAAGGTGATAGTTACCTATTTATATTTCCATCAAATTTATCATCAAATATTTGCCATCTGTGACAAATGAGGGCTGCACAAACAGCTCAGACAAAGACAGCAAATCACACACACAGACATAGACACACACACACACACACACACACACACACACACACACACACACACACACACACACACACACGAACACAAACAAAGCTGGAAGGAAGAGCCACATTCTTACATGCAAAGCACTTTGATTATATGATTTATGTACATAAATAGCACTTTTACCCATTTTTTCCAGTAGCACATTATATAATGTACAAAACAGGTTTTCATTCAGGGTTACAATTTTTTTTTAGGACAAATCGAGAATCAAGAATTGCACAAATACAGCTGTATATTTAATTCAGTTAGAATCCTAAACTGATCCAAGTGATTACAACTTTTGGGCCTCTGGCCATTTCCATTAAGTCTCACCAGTAGGACAAGTGAGTCCTATTGTAATTAAATTATTTTCCTAGAACAAATCTTTATTTAAGTGGTGTGATTTTTA
This sequence comes from Silurus asotus, assembly GCA_024362625.1. NCBI lineage: Eukaryota > Metazoa > Chordata > Actinopteri > Siluriformes > Siluridae > Silurus > Silurus asotus. The sequence continues at coordinate 3,222,940 of MU574732.1, forward strand.
AGTGGTGCTGGAGGCCATGGTATTTGTGAGCAAGCTATTATTATGTATATGTATGTAAATTGTGACACTATATTAACTGTAAATATGAGTGTACATTTTGTTAATTTACTGTGAAGAGTATATACTGTATGACTATACAAGCAAGTGTATTCATGTATTATTGAGTATCTATGATGTACATTGTAAACTTAGAATATCTATTTTGTACATGTCTGTACATGTGTATGTATTGTGTGTAATGATTGTGTCTGATGTGTCCATATGTGTGTTGAAAAAGGCAGGGTGTGTTTTGTATTGTTTTTTTTGTTTGTTTTTAATAATGTCAGTGTTGCTTTTACTGGTTCTTTAGTTGTAGATGTAAGTGTATGATTTAATGCCATTTGGACTTCTGCACTCTACTCAGTGTGCTCTTTTCCTTATTATTATTTGCTGCTGACAATGTGTGGGAAAAAAATCTGAACCTCTTGCACTTCCTAGTTTACCTATAACAATATGGACAACAATATGTATTGTTCCTATTTATTGAAATATAAAACAGGCAAAGGAGAACAATAATAATAATAAAAAAAAAATCATAGGAACACACTCTGGAAGTGTGTCTTTTATTGTTATAGATATTTATTGTGAACATTAATGTATTTTATTTATGTTAAGTACTGCAATATTATTATTTTTTTATTTAGAGCATTCATGCATTGTCAATAGTTGTTTTATTCGATTTTTTTTTTTTTATCTTTAAATGATGTAAAGTCTCAATGTATGTGCTGTACTAGTTTTAGGTGCAAAAAGCAATATTTCTGCAGGCACTACAGCAAATGTGGACCACAGATAGCATGTGAGACAGAAGTGTGAGGTGATATCACGGTCACGGGGCATGTTAGGACCGGCACTCGTGGTGTTGATCGAGTAGCTGTTTTCACAAAATGAAAAACTGCCATAATGCACATTACACGTTTTCACTTGATATGACTCCACAACACCCCACGCCCTGTTTATTAGGGTGAAAAGAACATGATTATGCTAGCCACACTCTTAGCTGTACCAAGGACTCTTCTGATGTCAGTGTCATTGATATTGTACAGTATTTCTGATACACTTGGAAACAAAAGGAACTATATGATTACTGTATATGGTCTATCACAAAATCATCAATAAAGAGTTTATTCTCATGCCTGTATTCATTTTTCATTTTATTCTGCTGCAGTTTCTTAAATTAAAGTAATTTGGTTACAACCAAAGCATGAAAATGTAACCAAAACTAGAACGGGACATTTCCTGAAGAAAATGTGAGTAGTGTTAACATGTGGGAGTTAAAGCGTGAAAAAGTAAAATACTACATTTTAGTGAGAATGATTCGGTACTAATGGGATTTTTGTTTAGTTTTTTCTTGCTAAATGATTAAGGCAATCTCTTCTCTCAGGATTTATCCAGAGCTCTTTATCTAGAAGCAAAAGTTGTGCTTTGAAATATTTTTCAAAAGTAAAAACAGAATGCAATGATTTTCAAATCTCATAAACCCATGTTTCATTTACAGTAGAAAATAGAACACCTATCAAATGTTTAAACTGAGGAAATTTACCATAATTTCCGGACTATTAAGCGCACCCATTGAATTTTACAAAGATTTTTATTTTGAACATACAACACCCGTCTATAAGCCGCAGGTTTGAAATGAACTTTACACAGGCTTTAATGACAGTGTTCGTTACACAGTGTAACGGGTAAAATATGTTGTGGCTCATTTAAGAGCAGAGCGGCATTTTGAGAATAGCCTGCCGCTACATTTTTTTCCAGTATTACTGCATGTGTGCAAGACCGAGGAATATGTCCTTATTATTTTCTGATGCTCATTTCTAAGTTTCTTTGACTAACCCGTAACGCTGTTGCCAAAAAAAATAAAAAAGCACGAGTTTTGGAAACCTGTCTGTGCTTATATGATTTCTGTTGTAACTGGAGTTAGCGTGCTCTCCCATGACCCAGACTCAACGCGTTACAACGGCTTGTATCTAAACAGTAGCCTAGAAAGAAAGTCATTGTTCACTGTCTTTCTCCTTCCTTTCACAACTATTTCTCTCGGGACTTTATCCTTTATCATCGTTGTGCGGTTAAAAAAACTTTTTTTTCTCCTGATGCCGTGCAGCTCAGAACACAGGTGAGCTGCGTTTTTCGTTTCCGTTCAGAAATTTCATTGGTCTAATGTTATGGGGTTACATTAGCATGTTAAGGGCAACATAAATCTGTAAAAAAGTAACTGTTATAAAACATTAAACAGTTGGAGAAAGATTTTGCAGCTAATCAGGTTAATTGACAACAGCTCAGTTAGATGTCTGTGAGTCATAATAACAAAAAAAATCTATATCTTATGGCTGTGATATTAAGGCCCTAAGGTGGTACTGCATTTAAAACAGTCATGATTCTGTAATTGAAATCACTGCATGGGCACCAGCACCTGCAGAAATCATTATGTGTGAACACAGTTAGCGATGTCATCCACAAATGCAAGTTAAATCTCTATCATGCAAAAAAGGAGGTATGCGTGATCATGAAGACAATTCTAACTGCATCTATTACATTAGCAGTATTTTAAAGTAGAAAAATCCGGGTGCTGAACTGGCCCGCCTTCACCATTTAAAAAACATTTGGAGCATAATGAAATGAAAAACAAAGGACATGTGGTATACATGGCTGTGTTATTACTTTTTTAAGACCTGTTGCAGCCATCAAATTCAAGATGACCTTATTTCTTCTTAAAATGGTATATATTGTTAGTTTAAACATTTGGTACGGTTTAATGTTTTATTAGAATATGGGTTTATGAGATCATTGCATTCTGTTTTTATTTACATTTTACACAGTGTCCCAACTTTTTTTTGGAATTGGTCACTAGTTCACTAGTATGTAAAGAGATTTTTATATTTAGAGAAGTCATGGACTCCAACCAGAGAAATTCTCTGTGGTCTCGGTTAGACCTTCAACAATGTTGTGGCGATCTTAAAATAAAGGGGAGAAAAAAGAGAGAGAGAGAGAGAGAGAGAGAGAGAGAGAGAGAGAGAGAGAGAGAGAGAGAGAGAGACTAAGACAAATTTTGTCTGTAAAGGTTTCTATGTTATTCATAGCTGAGTCAGCAAATCTTTTGACTACTAAGATACTGATTGCATGCTACACAGAACACATTTTTTTATTGTTAGTACAACCCATCTCACACATATGAAGCTCATATGGCCTTTCGGCCCCATTTTCACTTTTCTTATCCTTATAGACACCACTCAAGGTCAAACTATTGTCTCTGAGTCTCTCCTACCTCACCCCAACAAACCTAATCAGCAGAACACTGTGACCTAACGCTCTCTTCTTCAGACACCCACACAGTTGCAGAAGAAACAGTAGGTAGAAGGCTATCAGCAGGCTGCATAAAACAGTAAAAATCTCAATTTTCACATACACCTAAAACCTCACAATGCTCTTTAGAATGAAACTAATAAAAAAAAAAATTGTTATAATTTGCATGTGTAGTAATTAATATAAAGCCAGTTATATATTAATTCTTACTTAAGGAGGCTGGAAAATGTTTTCGGTGGCTGCAATCCAGATCATGTTTCAGCGGTCCAGTTTTAAGATGATAAGGGAAGGAACAGCACTTGAGCAGCCTCTATGAATAGAAACGGCTGGATCCTGCTGATGTTGTACAGCAAAAATATGTATGACCAAGTTAAGATGAGGCAAGAAGGACTGTTTATTTTTGTAGAACTTACACAAATCAAGCAAGAGAAAACAAAAGTTCACTTGAAGATTAATCTTTAGGGATATACAGCTTCAAATCTTTTTGAGATTAGACATAGATTTTAGCTGATAAGCATATGCCATATGTTTTCTGGGTAAGAGAGAGTGAGAGAGAGAGAGAGAGAGAGAGAGAGAGAGAGAGAGAGAGAGAGAGAGAGAGAGAGAGAGAGAGATTGAGAGAGATTGAGAGAGCGACATTACAGCACTTTTGGACATCGCTCTGTATAAGGGTGTCTGCTAAATGCTGGACATTAGTGCTGAGAGAGGGGGAGGGGGTAGTGATTGTGAAGATTTTTAGAAATAAAGGATAGAGAAGGTATATTGGACATTAGTGCTGATATGGGACTTCTCTCATGTGGGTATCTAGTATGGGTATGTTACCAGATGTTATGAAGTTGTTTATGAAATCTGTTGATGATTTCTGCTGTAGGAAGAGAAGAAAACTATGTTCAGCAGGAGAGAGGTTTGCGGTTAAATAAGGTAGGAGTGAAAGAATGAAAGCTAATAATTTCTTCAAGAAAAATGTCAAAGCCATCAGGAGTTGAACAGGAGGGTGAAAGGGGAAGCTAAGGGTTATAAGTAAAGAAACAAAATGTTCTGGAGCTTGTATGGTTCAGATACTGGTGCTTCCAGCCTTCCCTGGTAGAATATGTCCAAGCAGCACAAGAGAAGATTAGCATCAAATTTTGATTTCTTCCACTTTCTCTCTACTGCTCTTAATTCTCTCAGATTTCTGCATAGACAATCTGGCAGCCGAAGAGCAGGCTGACAAGATGTCTTATGACTAGGGGATCAAAAGCAGAGGAGGTCAATGTATGAAAGAAATAGTGGCTGAATACTGGTGGCTGACTCAAGTGTTAAAAAGAAATATTCGTCAGGAGGTGGTAAAGATAGAATACTGGAGGAGAAGAAAGAGAGATAAAGTGAATACCACTTAAATTGGGAAAGAGCTATGAGTAATTTGTGAGAGGCAAGGCAGACAAGACAAGAGGGAATGCAAAGTAGTGATCTGAGAAAGTAAAGCAGGGTAAAATTGATGTCTACAGTTGGGAACAATCAGCTGAAGACAAGGTTGAGAGGATTTCCTCTCTGCACTTCTTGAAGGTCAGGTCAAAAATGTGCAAAAGAGTAAAAAAGCAGTTTTGAAAAGGCACTGCTTCTGCCAAATTTTCATGAAATGACCAATGAGAGTCAGCTGATTTTTTGTGGAGTTGTATTTTCTCGTTGGAAAGTTAGCTAGTGAACTATGAGCTGTTCATGACTCACAGAAGGCATTGATGGGTTTCTTAATTTCTTTTGTAAATGAAATGTAATATATGTTATATATGATTATGATTCAAGCTGACGCTACTTTTCCTAACTCAATTGAAAAATTCTGAAACTGGGACAGTCTCACTGATGTGCACAAAAATTGTTTTTGTTATTCTCATAACAATAGCAATCAGTCATAAGCAATTATGAGTCATGCTTAGTTGGGTTGTTCTCCAGATGGCACAATGCAATACTAAAGATTGTGTCGCTACTACATTGGCACTGTTACTGTTTAGGTTTAGTATTTAGTGTGCATTATGCAGTTTGGGCCCTAAAATTGTGCTCCTATCTGAGATACATGCAAGGAAGTAAAAGCACAGATCATGTGACAAAGTGTTCATTGAGAAATATCTAGTGATAGCAAATCAGCTTTAAAGAAAAATTATTGAACACATTGGCATTTATAATTGTCTACATTAATAGCTCTAATAGTATTATCCTGATACATAGATTTCTCTAAAGAACAAATAATTCAGAATGAATGAGTTTTAATGAGAAATTCATATGGTGACCTATATAGTGTGTTGTGTAATAATAATTATAATAATTCCCTTCTCAGGAAGCCATTCTGCTTTTATTATAAGGTGCATGTAATATTGGTGTAATTTGACTTCTTTTAAACGTTATCAGGTCAATAACCAAAGGTGTGTTTCTTTTCATCATATTTCATCAACATTGCCATATTCCAACCTTTCCTAAATTCCCAGTGAATGCTTTTATAACAATAGCCATTATGGGATTATATTAATTCTCTCTTAATTGTTATATCAGAAAAAAAGTCCATATTTTACAAGAAGTCCATTCATGTAAAATACTGGTAATACTTGAAATATTGTCTTATCTGGTTGTAGTTACATTGTTAGACAAGGGGTCAAATCACAGCCAACCAAATATCATTACTGTATTTCGAACCTTATGGTTACAGAATGCTTCACTAGAAGTATCTCATCTTAGAAATTATTTATTCACTCTCCATTATGCAAGCAGGCAGTTCATACAGCATACATACTGCATGCACATACACATGGGAAGTTAAACACTTAGTCACAACCTGCAGACTAGAGTGTGAGTCACTATGCTGAGTGGTGACTTCTATTAGTCCTTACAGCCTACACATTTGAATAGCACTTTGGAGGAGTGAATAGAACAGTGCAATGAAAGCAAAAGCAACAGAAAGAGGAACAGATGCCATTTGTATTTAAACATACCACCAAACAGTTCTACAATGTAAAACACTTGACTTCTTTTAGTTCTTTTTTTAATGGAATAGTTGCATACAATATTATAATAAATTATTATAAAACAATTTGCCTTTTTATGTATTGTCCAAATTGTATCAAATACTCAACACATCTGTCTGATCATTATAATGGCAAGTTAAAAAACAATACAAATGGGAGATATCTAAGGGTTAATTAATAGCATTAAAGTGAAATGTGCTTGAATAAAAAGGTGTAATTACAATATTGTTGCATTTTATTTTTGACAATACATTAAATGATACATTATGTTTCCAAAAGCATTCCTTTGCTTAAAGCTGCACCTAGTTATTTGGGATAGTTGGCAAAAATAAACCTTAAGCTTGAAGCTTTCAATGTATTCACTCATTACAATTATTTACACAAAGTAGGAAATCCACAAAGTAGGATTCACAAACCTTAAATCAATTAAAATATATTACAGTCTTATGGGAAAATAGCACTACTAGCTAGATAGCTTACTGTCCCGGTTATGAAGGGGTAGCTTGGCTGGGATTTGAACTCACAACCTTCTGAGAAGTGCTTCTTCCTAATCACTAAGCCACTACCCCTCCTTACCACTTGCCACCAAAATACAAAAATAATTAATATGCAGAAATAGCAGCTGGACGCAGTTCAGTTTGTGTTAAATGAAGTAGAATATTGTGATATATAAAACAAAATAGCAAAATAGTGTAGTGTAATATATTTAAATGTGATAATAAAGGTTACTGTTAAATATTACTGACAGATCACTAGTAATTATTGAATACTGTCTAGTAAGCCTGATGAATTATAGAAACTGGCAGCGGAAAGAAAGTTTTAGCAGAGACCAAAATCAATTTCATGATGGTAGTATTTGGTAGTTACCAAAGGTAGTTTTTATTTTCTGCTCACTATTTTGTCCAAATAATGTACAGGTCTTCAAGTGATGACAAATGATAGTCCATGATTTTCTCAGCAGGCTGGACAGTCAATTTTTAGTTTCCTCTTTCCTCTGATCGAGGCTACACGTAACCAGATAATGGTGGCAGGTGTAGGGATGCTTTTTATAGTGGCAGTACGAAATGGCATCAATATAGCCTGGGGTAGATGGAACTTTGCCAACTCTTAGAAGGAATATATTCTTTGCAAAGCTTTCTTGTTGATGGCTGATGGACATCATCCTATTTGAGGTCCCATGTGATCATAGTTCCCAGAAAAGTGAGCAGGATGAAGGTGTGTATTCTCTGAAGTTGCTGTGGATCTTTGTGGTTTTATGAGCATTGAACATAGGGTTCATACCAGCTAGACCAGGAGGGTAGTTGTTCAGACTTCTGGCGGTAACTTTTCTCCTCACCACTGGTGATGAGTCTAATCACAGTAATGGCATCTGCAAATTTGACTGAATTCACTGGAAATACAGTCAGTTGTGTACAGCAAATATAAGACGGGTGTGAGGGAATAAACTTGTGGTGATCAACTGCTTTATAACTGAAGGCTTTTTTAAGGGTCTTTTGTGAATGAAATACTAATAAACATGTACTTACGAAGTGATGAGTTCTAGTGTAGGACCTCAGGGATGAAGGTAGTAAAGGCTGAGCAGAAACCTAGAAAGAATATCCCGGCATATATTTTCAGACAGTCTAGGTAATAAAATATTAACTGCATATGTCTGTTGCTTCTGTAAGCACTGTACTGAACTTTAAAATACAAAAGTACAAAAAATATTTTCATTCTTCACTTCACAGTTTATATATTTTAGCCTGTAGCCCTACCAGAGTCTTTTATGGGAAAAAGTGCTTAGTTATTACTGACATTATCAAAACAAAATCATTATTAGACATAATGGTACATATTTGAAAATAAATTTAGATGTTATATTGTCAAGTAGATAGTTCATTAGTAAATGTTGATATGATCAGATTTACTCTGTACATATCTACACAATATTAAATAACAATGAAGCTAAGTTTATATAGATATCAAATGAATTAACTAGTTAACAAATTTTGTCTGTCTTGCCATACTCCTTGGAATATTAACAAGACCCAAGCAGAGTAACAACATGTCTTTCATAGATTACTGTCGTCTTTCTAGATAAAAAAAATCCCTATTCGTTTTAACAAGTTATGGCAAATATTTTTAATTCATTCACTTTGAATGTTATGTTTTTGTGATACCTAGCATTATTGTTATTGTACATAATTGGGCCTTTTGTACAGAATTGGGTCTATTGTGCAGAATTGTTACAAGTGTGCAAGAAGATTTTCATGTGCTGTTAACTAACACATTTTTCTGAAGGTTTTATTGCTTCTTGATTTAATGAAGCCTGGGCCAGACATAGAGGGTGGACTGTTCCCCACTGATACACTTTAGAAGTGCTTATCACGTTCTGTGTGTTTAAATTTTGCTGAATAAGTTGTGACTTAATTAAATTAATGACTTACCGTAATTTCCGGACTGTTAAGCGCACCCTAATTTAAGCCACACCCACTTCATTTAACAAAGATTTTTATTTTGAACATAAATAAGATGCACCTGACTATAAGCCGCAGGTGTCTACATTGAAACTAATGAACTTTACACAGGCTTTAACGAAAGTGTCTGTAAAATGGCTCGTATCTAAACAGTAGCCTACCAAGAAAATCATTGTTCACTTTCTTCCTCCTTCCTTTCACAACTATTTCTCTTGGGAGTTTATCTTTTGGTAGCGTTGTGCGTTTAAAAATCACCATCGGTGAAATTTTTCTCCCGATGCCGTGCAGCTCAGAACACAGGTGAAGTGAGTTTTTTCATGCCCGGTTGTTTTCAGCGTGACGAATGATTCGCATTTCCTGTAGACAGTCTGAGTGAGCGGCAGGTCAAACGTCAGGGGAACCTAATCCATATTTATGATGTGGTGCGGCCCGATTCAGTGGGAGCGCATCTGATTTAATATAAAGAATTTCATTGGTTCACTTTAACCCGTTCCACAATTTCATTGGTCTTATGTTATGGGGTTCAGTTTTCTGGCTTGAAGCTTGTGAAATCGGGAAAAACCCAGGAAAAATCCATAAATTAGCCGTTTCGTTGTTTAAGCCAAAGGGTTCAAAACATGGGGAAAAAATTGTGGCTTATAGTCCGGAAAATACGGTAATTTAGAGCCATGGAATGTTTGCTGCACTTCATGTGGCTAAAGTATGTCTCTGTGGATCTGTGCATGTACAGTAAGACTGAAGATCACTCACTGACAGGAAATGAGGCAGAATGCAGAAGTAGAATAGACAAGAGCTAGTCCTCTTAGCTAACATAAACAATGATGCCTCCTAATGGATCAATTTGCCTCAAGGGATGCTGTAATGCATGAATACCTACATAGGTGTCTCTACTATATAGATTAAATCCACAGATAAAACAGAACTATAAGTTGCTTTGGCCATTGAACCCATGCATTTTTTTAATCCCATTCACATGTCTTTTTAGGCCTTTATAATAATAGGATAAAATTGCTGTGGGATGCCTTGATTAAGCTGATTGCCTACCTAAATTGGTGCTCATCTTTTGAAATGCATGTCTGCTGGCCATTAACAAGGCTCTATATCTCAACTCTGACACAAATTATCCCACGCGAGTCTGAAGGAGGCAAGTGGCACTCACACCGCAAAAGGCAGGATAAACAGCAGCCATTGACACCCAAACATCAACGGCCATTTGAGCTATTGAACGCTGACCATCCTCTGTGGTACTAAAAGCAGGGCAATTTACTAAAGATGAGAGAAAATTCTAACAGCTCCTCAGGTCTAGAGTCACAAAGTAATGGCAAATGGAATAAATAATTATATCCTTCATATATAGTTTCTGTGCTGTTGTTAATTTTTGTGCCAAATCTTGCTGTCAAAAAATCATAAAAAAATCCTTTGGTCATGCATTTAGAATTGCAGATCGCTGCGATTGCAACCAAAAAAACAGTTGACAGAAAAGTTTTGGCTGTGTCATTAACTTTTCAATAAACTGTGACCACTGCTATGATGCTCATCTAAAAGTCATGAATAGCTAGTAATTATAGGTGATATAAATTATTTCAAATTTTCTATAATCTATAAATCATTTATTATAAGATTATTAAAATAATGTAATTTATCATTGAGTTCATATTATGAAATGAATTTATATTCAATTGAACCAAAATCTTTGCTTCACTGGTCAGATATCTGTAATCAGCTACTTTTTTCCCCTTATTTATTTTGGTGCCTAAACACCTTCATTTGGGGAAATACAGCAACAACAAAAAAAAGCAGCCTTGACTTTTTTCAAATATTTTATGGTACTGTCACTGCATCATTTTTGAACTCTCATATTTTCCTCTCTGTTCCCTTTGAAGAACATCCTTCTTATTATATCCTGTAAAAAACACCTCTCTCCTTACATGCACGCTATCAATCACACTCACACAGACACACGTGCATATCCTCTCTCTCTCTCTCTCTCTCTCTCTCTCTCTCTCTCTCTCTCTCTCTCTTTCTATCTCTTTCTCTCTCTCTCTCTCTCTTACATACACACAAACACACACACAAAAACACATATATAATACACTATCAAACTACGCACATCCTCTCCAACCACACATCCTCTCACTAACACACTCACATACACAGCTGCAATTGACATCCTGGCAGGCTAATTAAAGCAGGGAATACGCTGGATTGCAGGTTCCTTTGTACATGTTTACTTGGCTGAGAGGCCAGTGAAGAAAGAATCTACTTCCCCTTTTCCCACCATTGGAACACCTGATTTAGCAACAAACATCCTTCTGATTCACAGGCTTCCATCCTTCATGTCACAAAATGATTCTAGTATCCTGTTTCTTTAATTCTAATACACTCGCACACCAAATAAGCAATTTTAAGATCATATCCTTATGGAATATATAAAAATAGCATAAAGTGTCTTAAATGTATTAACATGCCACAAGCTATCAGAACTGTTTCAAAGAGTCATGGCAGTAATTCTACATGTATTTGAAAATCTATTGGAAGTACACATCATTCTTCCAAAATGCAACTTAATTTTACTATAGCGCTTGCAACAATGGACATCATCATATAAAAGCAGCTTGACAGAAATAATAAGATTTAATAGATTGTAGTCCCAAAATATTGTGGCAAAATGTTCATTTTAATTACAGAGCTAATCCAAATTCATGGTTCCTAAATGAAAACATCCAGAGTAGTTTTATGTAGCTTTTGGTTGTTAGGTATGCATTTTGTCACCTGATGTTTAGGGACAAATTACAGATTGATGCAAGATATTTTTAGAAGAGTGTTTAGTCAGGAGAACATTTATATATATATATATATATATATATATATATATGTATACATTTTAAGGGATCATTCTCTCTTAGAGGAAAAACAAACACATAACACTCCCCAAAGCTACTGCATTTTTTCCCCTCCAGTTTGGTATTTTATATACAGTGTATTATATAATTTGTACTTTAATTGGGAACTTCATTCAACTAAGCATTCTGTTTTAATTAGATGGTTGTCATTATTCATGACATCCTCTCAACAAGTTGATGGCTTTACATAGCAAATAACAGCCAGCTTGATTTTTAAGCTACCACTCATTATCTTGGTCAGCGACATATCTAGGACTTTCAGAAGGCCTGTATGATGTTTTGGTTTTTTTCCACAATTTGATCCAAATTACAGTAGTGTACATTACTTATTAACAGCAAATTGCAAAGGTTACCTAATGAGCAGTTGTTCTGTAGATTTATTTTAGCTCACAATAGTAGATTCATGACTATATATATATACATACATACGTACATACATACATACATACATACATGGCACAGCCTTTCAGTTCAGTACACTCATGTACTGAATGCAATCTTTTTTTTACGTGTGGAACATAGTAAAAATCTTAGTTCCCTCAGGAATGTATTAAGTGGCAGCCCGCAAGTTTATTTAGACTCTGCCTTGCACTATGAGTGAATTGTTTTTATTTATTATTAAACATGAAAACATACACAACAATGCCAGAAGTATAAAAAACTAGAGTTAACACGGTGCAACTGTGGCTACTCACCCCGTTCTGGAAAATTTTTTATTTTTTTTTTAAAAGGCTAAAGAATCGATATATATATTATTTAACCAAGGAGGCATTTTATTTAAAATTGTTTAAGAATGTTAACTGTTAATGTTCACAAATGTTAATAATAATAAACTGCATTAAATTAACAACAAGCAATTTTAGGTTTTGCATTTCTTTCCCCTAACTGTTCTGGTACTGAACTAAACTGTGACCTAAAAACCACGATATGTACCGAACCGTGAATTTTGTGTACTGTTACACCCCTAATATACATTTATTTTTAATGAAATTATAACTATCAAAATACCTAGCATTCATGGATGGTCTTTAATCTATTTTCTACTTTACACTTCTACACCTTTCTTCTGTGCATGATTGAGAACTATTTAAAAACTTTAACTAAAGCAATTTGCATGAAGTATGGCTAAAATTACTCATTAGTAGTTCTTGTTAAAACTTATATTACATATGAATGTGAAGGGTCTTTGTCTGAACTATAGTGGCCGGTTGGTTTGTACAAAACAGTCGTGTTAATTAGCCTGTTTAAAAGCCTGGTGCATTGTCAGGCGCAGGAAGTGGGTGCTAGCAGTATAATTGGTACACTGCAATCTGTGCTCTGCAGTTGTCAGTCAGTGTAGCATTAAGTCTGATGTCAGTTTGATTATAGGACACATCTGGTGACCAGGGGACCATGGTGAAATGGATCTCTAATGAAGGTCATATTGTTTTGCAGTGAATTTCAATGTATAAACTGTGCTGATTCTAACTGCATATGAAAGGACAAAAATCAGAAAACAAGCATGAAAGTATGTGTAAGTGTAATCTTTTTTTTTATATAAACAAGATTGCTGTAATGGCATGACACAGTAACATTTGGGAACTGTTATAATGAGTTTAACATACACAAAATTCTTTCTCTTTTTCCCATAAAACATTTCACTCGGGCCGTCCCCATGTGTTATCAGTTCACAATAACAAAAAAAACATTCAACAGGAGTTATAGGAGTTTTTGAATATAGGTCATAGGTGGATGCAGCATTCAGGCAAGAGACGTTTAACCCTTACACAAGGATAACAGTCAGCTGCAGGCTATGCACTGACCTTTAACACCCTTACAGTGGAAATGAAATTAGTCAGCACTAAAAACAATACCTTAACGGTTGCCAGGGCCTTAATGAAGCCCTGCAAACCAATGTTTACCAATTCTTTAACCGATGCATCTACAGGTCTTCTCACATCCTAGTGTGTTCTGGGAACCACTCATCCCCTAGTCAGGAGAATCATCTGATGTCCAAACATTTTACAAATGGATGAGAAGGAGTCCATCTGCGACACACCAACCAGCAACTTGGACAGCTAATTTGACTTTGTTCTTGACACTTGCAACTAAAGCAATCATCCACAAATTTAATTACTCCAGTTCCCTACAACAATCACCCTGCATTTTTTACCGCTTACCGCTCATTTGCACCGTCACGTCAATTATTATATTATGTCAATATCGGAGTATCATACACTCAAAAAGAAGAAGCAGGGTTGGGTGACGTCACGCAAGTAATGAGAGCTAAATCCAAATTAAAATTATAGATGACAAAAAAAGGTCTAAAACCTCAGGAGACCAATAAAAAAGAGGAAAGAAGTAGGGGAAAAAACATGCAAAAGTTAAAGGTGTGTATGCAGCTATATCACTCATCTCGTTTTGAGGATAGTATGAGCTAATGCATTTAGTAAAATTGACTAATAACTGTATATAATTTCATATATGTTATAAATGGTTAGGCTGTGTTGCCTGTTATCCTTTTATTCATAGAGCAGTAATATTTCTTTAAGCTGCATTACATTATAATTTATAGTATGCAATTTATTATAATGTGTGTAGCAAAAAAAAAAACAGTTACAACCTAACTAGTCTAGTTGGATTGTAGTTAAAGTGGCACGTATTGATTTGGTTGCCTTTAATTGAGGTGATGTAATAAAGGTTTTCTGTGGTTGTACAGATTAGATTCTAAACTGAGTTCCTCAAGAGGGAATCTTTAGTGCAGCTTAAAATGCTCATTTAAAAGATATATATTATAAGGATATAGATGTTGTATGTATCTAATGGCTACAATTAACCAAGGAGTTGTTTGGTTCTTAGTTCTGAGAGTTTGATCAGCTGTGCACAATGACATGGTATGTGTAATTGTGCAATAAATGGATTTAAGGTAATATTTATACAAGAAAGGAAGTTCTCAGCAATGTATCGAAATTTGTGGACTGCTCTGGGAATATATCTTACTCATCCAGTGATGGTAGCTGAACCAAAGAGGAGGTTTGAATCATGGCATCATTCAACCAGGGCCATTGCCGCTTGGTGGTATCTACTTACCTGATTGACTCTAACTAAACTCCTGACTCTAACTTGCCACAACAGCTGTGTCCTTATTCAAGCAATATTCTTGAAGTTGTTGAGGACGTGCTAAGAGTAATATTAGTGTCTTTTCACATCAATTGAGTTAATTAAGCAACAGTCTTGTAATAAAAATGATAATAGAAACATTGTAGCCATAATAAATCATAGTATTTGGATTCTTAAGTACATTTGAAGGCAAATAGATTTGAACTTTTACTCAAGTGAATGTTGAGCACTTTTACTGGAGTAATATTTACCAACTGTATCTATTACTGAAGGACATGCTTTGTGTACTTCGTCCTCACTGCTTATGAAAATATCAAATTATTCATCCTGCCTTAAAGTAATAAGGTCAGTAATAATCAGGTAAATGTAACTCAAAAATATTTAGTAAGTTTACTACTCATTATATTGCATTAAGTGAAGCAGATTTGGATGTTACTCCCAAAACATGCGATGCAGTAAGCTTGATCTTTTTTTAATAGCATAGCTGGGGACTGATTTTCATATTTTTTTAAATGTGCAGATAAATATTTATTATGTACATATGTTACTTACAGCCAGCATGTTTCTTTTGTGTGTGTGTGTGTGTGTGTGTGTGTGCGTGTGCGTGCGTGCATGTGTGCGTGCGTGTGTGTGTGTGCGTGTGTGTGTGGTCTTTCACTTAAGACTGTGTTGCCATGGAAGTTCTCTTGGGTAACGTGGACTAAATTGGAGTGCCTCCTGATTAAATGAATAAAACAGAAGCAGTTTTGCTTTTTCTCTCTCCCTCATTGATTTTAATGCTACTGGGAATTTCCTCCCACCTGTAGCAAAGGTCATTACTTTAAATGTTTTTTGCTGCTTTCCAATCATGAACAGATTTTTCTTGAGCTGACCAACAAATTTTTTGATTAATACAGAGAAAATAACTAAAAAGTTAAAACTGTTTTCTGTTGATCATAATTGCTATTCAAATGAACAATGCCATGGACAGAGGAAAAACACTGCAGACTTTAAAATTCACAATCATAAATGCAGCTCTTTTTGTGTTTTTAAGTATTTGTAATAGTTTGCCCCACATTACTTATAGCATCAAACATTTATGAAATAATTCATTGCTTATCCTTCATTCTTTCTTTGTGCAGCTACTGTGTTAGATTTAGGTTGATTTTAGCTCTCACATTTAAGATGAACACTTATAATCAGTTATGCGCATTTTTTTCTGCGTAAGTTCATTCAGTCCGAGACATATTGTACAACTTACAGCTTTTATACACCAGTGGTTGATTCCCTTGTATATCACACCATTGCCCTTGAGGCACAGCTTACTTTTCCTGGCTTGTCTGACAAAGTAGTTTTAAATGATGATGCCTGTCAAGCATATGCCCACAAAAATGTCATATCCACTGATGGCTCTCAGTTCAACTCTAAATAGTTTCACTTCCAGCTAAATGCAGCAAATATCAATTTGCATATGAGGCTTTGCAAAATGATATCAATATGAAATCGTTGTTGTTTTCTTGCTTTAAAAAAGAAAGAAAGATAAAGTCAGACATATGACCAAACCTTTTCCACACAAAACAGGGCAGGGTAATGGTGCAGCAGTTGCTAATGATGTCTGGCCATAGTTTATATGAACAAAATAAACCTAAGGGTGACGAGGGCACAGTAGAAAAAAACCCTGTAGGATAATAATGATATGTTTATGTGTATGTCTACAGCTTTAACATTTGCCAATACTCTTAACAACTCAACTGAAACTTGATGCAGTTTAACAAACTGCAGCACATAAAAAATAAGATGCATCAGAGTAAAGTCTGTAAGTGAGATGAATCATGTCTTTTTTCTTAGTCATCCAGATTCTGTAACCATTTCTATCTGAAAAGGCATATTATTATGTCGTTTGGTCAATATGTGTGTGTTTATTAAGCCCTCTGTACTGATTCCCATAGACACTTATGTCTTCTTATCCTATATCACATTTGCCGATTGCACCAGTGCCCTCAGCCAACGTAATTGGCAGCAGGCATGTCTTCTTGGCCACATTTGGCACAATTGCAAAAATAAAGCACAGCTGTAGACTGTGGCATTCCATACCCCAAAAAAACAATATAATTGCAATATATAAGCATTTCTGTTTGATTACTCTTATTAAAATATAAATACATTCATAAATATAAAAATGACGAAATTATAACCTTAACAGTGCAACACACACACATTGATGACAATTTTTTTAATCAGATATAAAAAAAAAAATAAATAAACTTGAGTTAAAAACACCAATTTTCATTAATAATACACATCCATATATTTTTTTTATGCTCATGTTGATTAAAGTATTAAAAACTTGAAAACTATTAATTTGACGTATATTTATAACAGATAAAAATGTGTGATTCAGTTGTGATTAATCATGAATTAACTCGTGACAATCATGCAATTTATTCACGATTAAATATTTTATTTGATTGACAGCCCTATTATAGTTCATCCAGTAAGTATTGACAGCACTTTTTTTCACATTTTGTTATGTTACAGCCTTGTTCCAAAATGTATTAAATTAATCATTTTCCTTACATTTCTACACACAATATCCCATAATGGCAAATTGTCTGTAGACCTCAGAGACAGGATTCGTTCGACGGACAGGTCTGGGAAATGGAACAGAAACATTTTTGCAGCATTGAAGGTCTCAATGTTCGTCGGTAAATGGAATAAGTTTTGAACCAGCAAGATTGTTTCTAGTGTTGGCTGCCAAGCCAAACTGAGCGATTGGGGAAGAAGGACCATAGCCAAAACTTGATAGTCATTTTGAAAGAGCTCCAGAGTCTCTCTGTGGAGAGAGGATAGCCTTCCTAAAGAATAATCATCTCTGCAGCACATGACAGCCCTCCTGGACTCTCAGACCATGAGAAACAAAATTCACTGATCTGAGGACACCAGGCACGGCTCATCACCTGGCATTGACCATCCCTACAGTGAAGCATGGTGGAGGCAGCATCATACTGTGAGGATGTTTTTTAGCAGCAGGAACAGGGAAAGGGAAAAAAGAATGCAGCAATGTACAGAGACATCCTTGATGAGAACCTGCTCCAGAGTGCTCTGGACCTCAGACTGGGGCGACCTTCCAACAGGACAACGACCCTAAGCACACAGCCAAGATAACAAAGGAGTGGCTATAGGACAACTCTGTGAATGAGATCTGAAAATGGCTTCAGTTTCATAAGTAGGTTAAAATTACTGGGTAGATGGTTGAGTGAGCAACAGTCAAGAGAAATTTGAGGCGTCTGAGGTATTTTTCAGGTGTTGTTTCAAAGGTTCTGAATACTTATTTAGATGTGATATTTCCGTTTTTGAATTTTTCTATATTCTGTTTTAACTTTGTTATTACAGTGTACTGAGTGTAGATTAATATAATACAATTTTTAAAACATTAAACTAAAAACGTGATTCGTAGTCTGAATTATTTTTTATTGCACTGTAGTTGTTGATGCTAAATGTAATTCTTCTTTATCTTATCCTAATTTAAGAAGGTTTGCAAGGCCACTTTTAAGGCAGACTTTTCAAGAAAAGCTGGACATGATGAGGAAAGGGTCAGCAAAAGCAGTTTCTGTGAAATTTGCACAAAAACATTTTATACAATTTGATTGATTTAAAATCCTCAGGAAAACCGTAATGCACAGAAACCGGTAGCCATTTTATTAGGTTATTACTCATGCTAGAGATGATGTATGCGAGGCAGCTGTGGCTTCAGTGAAATGATACTTGTTGAACTGTGTTAACTGGGTTTCTGATTTTATTAATGGTAAAGCCATTGTGAGAATAATATGTGTACATCCTTTGATACTGGGAAGTTTACAGTCAGATACCATAAAATTCATCATATAGAATCAGTCCGCAGCCAATACATTTTGCAAACAGTAGAACTGTGCTACACAAGAGAGACCCAAGAAAGAACTGAGCCGCATGGGGTGGAGCACAAATTGCACAATTGTGTCCATTAGTCTGTACTGCATATGGATAATTCCCAGTGGTCCTTTATTGTACAGAACCACTAAAGTGCATGTTGCTCAAGCACTTAATGTGCCTTTAATGACTGTAGCTATATAGATTTCCTTCAAGAACATTCGTCCATTTGAAGATTTTTCAGTCACCCATGTCTTTTGTAGTGTCTGGTTGTTAAGAAGTCAAAGAGTCTGGACTTTTTGTAATGCTACAGAGTCTATAAGCCTTCAAAAGCTCCATGGCCAAGTGAAAGTCCAGATCACAACCCCATTGAGATGCTGTGGTTGTATCTTAAGAGAGCTGTGCATACATCATCACAACATCAATGAAGTGAAGAAATGCTATAAATATTGAGATTCAAATACTTTAGGAAACACCCTACAAGTTATTGCTGGTGGGAGCTACATAATTGTTATTAAGACACTGAAGAATAAAAACTAAATTGAGGAAGTACTTTATTTTATACAATGCCTATAGCTACTGTAATTTTAGTAATGATTGAAACTAGTTCATCTCATAGGCATTTCAAATATTAGATGCCAATGTTCTTCAATAAATAATACATATAAGAATAAATTACAATTTGGAATCATTTGCCAATTTACGTAGTATAAAAGGAATTACTTTATACTTTGGATGATTTTGGAAATCTTTTGTATAACATTACTGCTAAATACATACTAAATACAAAACTGAATTCCAATAAGAGTTGGTGCATGGCATCATGTACTGTATCTGTGACACTTAGTGTGTGCTTGCTCTCTTTTAGCCTCTTCAAACCAACAGACACTTTGCCAAAAGACTCACAGACTCAGTGGATGAGAAAAGCAAAACTACAGTTTATTGCTCAAAATCATGCTTGCAAATCCCCCAATTTTAAATTGCGTGCCTCCAGTGTTCCTCTTGTACATTTCTTATTTTTACTTCCCTGCCTATATTCCGGTCATTTTCAGTTTTTCAGCTTCTCTAATTTCTCTTATCCTCTGCTTTCATTGTTTTAAAATCCCCTTATTTTTGTCAATGCTCTTTCTGGCATTCTAAAAAAATCCCCTTGCTTCCACTCCCGAGACCCTGAACTGTGCAGCACTCCCTACACTGTTTGTCTTGGCTACTGCATTATTATGAGTAAGCTTTTTTCACTCAATTCATCAAACTGTACAATGTTACTTTGTATCACTATGCATCTATGTGTCGTTCTACTGTGTGTCATGCTCGTGAGTGTGTGTGTGTGTGTGTGTGTGTGTGTGTGTGTGTGTGTGTGTGTGTGTGTGTGTGTGTGTGTGTGTGTGTCAGAGGTTGCAAATGTACCTACCTCCTTCCCTCAAGTAGAAGTACAGATACTCATGATTTAAAATACTCTGGTAAAAGTTAAAGTACTGACTATATGTTTTTACTCAAGTTAAAGTGAAGAAGTTTGGGCTCTGACATGTACTTAAGTAAAAAGTAGCCATTACTACTACCTGTTTTAGTGTCATGCTGGAAACTGGACTTTACGTCATATTAATATTAGGGCTGTTGTTCAATTAAATTATTTATTCATGATTAATCGCATGATTGTCACAAGTTAACTCACAATTAATCGCAACTTACTCACACATTTGTATCTGTTCTAAATGTACCTTAAATTAATACGTTTCAGGTTTTTAATACTCCAATCGACGTGGGCATGGACAAACATTGCTTTATGCAAATGTATGTTTATTATTAGTGAAACCAAACTCAAAATAGAGCACGAAGACAAAATATTCTTGTAAAATTTTACAAGAACAGCATTTTGTTGTTATTATAAGTGTATACAAATAAAAGTAGACCCTTTACAGATTTTAATGTTGTATTGCTCTTATCTGTATGACCAAAAAAGATAGGGTTATTTAACGTTTTGAGTAAAAGTTTGTTTTGGCAATTTGAGGAAAAAATACCACAAAATGTGTCGGCGCGTTTGGCGACCCCAAAAGGTTAATTGGGAATTTGGGCATCATGGCGGATTTTGGTGCTGATTTGAGACTTAGCGCGTCAATAAAACAAATGTTTACTGATTTACTGAGAGTTTCTTTATTTATCTGAGTAAAGAAAGTACGTCATGAATAAATGTGTCTTACTTTGAAGGTTTTAATTTCACCTCCTTTATATTCATTTATTTATTTATATTTAAAAAATTTTCAAACACAAATGCGTGCTGCATTAATCGCACGTTAACAAAATTGGTGCTGTTAAAAAGAATTTGCATTAACAAGTTCTTTATTATTTTTATTAACACACATTTTTACAGCGACAATTGATATATTATTAATAAAATTATTTCTAAATTTGTAAACTAATGAATGTATCCAGGCTGAAAAGCCACTATATAGAACACAAGCAGAGAAAAGATGATGATCAGGTGATCAGGAATGTCCCTGTTCTCAGTCATGTTTACATCACTGACTTCCTTGTCTCATCCACTGTCAGGGAATCACCAGCCACGCCTCCATCCTGCACTTAGCACATTCGCTCGGCCTCTCCTTTCTACTAATCACCCACACCTGTCTCCAATCTACACTCCCCTTTATCATTTCCCCTCCTGTTCCCACCCGCTCTGTACCCTACCCGGTTTCCGGTGTTTGCTCTGGAAGCTCCTGCTTCATGTACTAAGGCAAATAAAGCTTAATTGACTTTATTCCAGTTTCCGACTCTTGATCCGTGCGTGACATCCACATTAGCCCTATACTTTTTGTTGCCTTCTGCCCTGCTCATTGTTAGCTTTGTAAACTACGTCTGTGGTGTGTGAGAGCCAGGAAATTATACACTTGTGGAATGAAAGAGCTGCACAATAACAAAAAATAGTTTGATGGGCTAAAAACGGCACGCAGTTAGAAGAAAAATATTGTAATTTCACCAAATACATTATAAATAAAGTAATAAGCCTGGTTTGAAAATGTAAGAAGTAGAAAGTTCAGATATTTATGTAAAATTGTAACAAGTTAAAGTAAAAAGTTGTTCAAAAAATGAATAATGAAGTAAAGTACCAATACCAGCCAAATCTACTTAAGGAAAGTAACAAAGTGACTTACCACCTCTGGTGTGTGTGTGTGTGTGTGTGTGTGTGTGTGTGTGTGTGTGTGTGTGTGTGTGTGTGTGTGTGTGAGAGTCTCCAAGCATGCATTTTAGCTCTTAGTATGTGTGCTTAATAATGCCCAGAGGAATAATCATTTTTCCTCTTTCACTGCTTCCACTGCCATGTCATCTCTACCCGTCAGCTCAACTTGGTAGAACAACTACGTCAACAACTCACTCTTCTGGCCATGGATATAAGTGCCTTGCTGGAACAACTCAGTTCTCGTCCTTTTTCCTCGGAATTCCCCCTCCTCCACTATATCATATCCCGCCAGCTGTATCCCGTTGTGGACACTTCCACATAGGTTGATCCTTCCCTGACCTCTCCTGGTAATTTTACACACCCAATTCTTTTAAGTTCCAGTGAGGACTTTTAGTTCAATCCACTTATAGTCCAACCAGTTCCGTGAGCCCTACTGATGAGCTCTGCCAGCCGTTTACTAACTTGTTATTAACACAATTAAATTATTAATTGGACATTAACAACTGATTCTCCTGATAATACATTTTCTATAAACAATATTAAAAGACCAAACAAGATATGAAATATTGAATCCCCAAAACAGAAGATCTTTAGAGAGAAAAAAAAGGCAAACTCTGTGGGATTGTGGTAAAACTTGTCTTTTGTTACTTTCAATAATAATGAAAAAAGGAAAATGTGAGGGGGAAAAAAGAATCGTGGAGCTGGGGTTTGGCAATAAACACAGGCCACATTGCCATTACAAAACTTCTATGCCACACTCATTTTCATTAGTATTTAAGGACACAGAAGAGTGTAACTGTGTATTTGATTGGCAATATCCCCTAAATAAGAGTACAATTCTTCTATCATCTACATATTTCATTCACAGATCTGTTAGCTGTCATGTCAATATTTATCAGTGCTGTTTCATAACTATTTAAGAAGCCCATTAATTCTCTAATGTGGTATCGGCAAAAGACTATACCACCAGAGGGGTTAATTCTTTTGGTTTTTCTTTGTTTGTTTGTCTGTCTGTTTAAAAACATTCAAGTTTCATTGTAGTCTTCTAGTGCTGTAACACCACCTAAAAATAAAATGTAGAATGTCTTACATTATCTTTAGTTAAAGAAAAACCAAACTTCTGTTAAACAAATCAGAGAAGTTACCATGGAGAAAGAGCAAGGCCTAACATACAATGTCCTTGGCTTCAGCAATGCTGTAACTTTCCACACTCTTTTCTAAGCTGCCAATACAAATGAACAGAAATATTTCCTGTAAAAA
>MU574732.1:3253606-3315769 GCA_024362625.1 Silurus asotus
CCCCCCCCACCCCAAAAAAAAAGTTGAATTGCAGTGTAAAATGTAAATAATAACAGAATGCAATGATCTGCGGATCTAATAACCCCTTCATTTTTTACAGTTGAACATAGAAAACATATTAAATGTTTTTAACATATAACTATTTAATAAAATAAAATAGATTTAAATAGGGATGTAGGCAAAAAGGGCTAGAAAAATAAGTGTTACTGAAAAGAAACAGTCTGTGAATTGTGACTGTGACCAGTCTGTTTGCTGTCTCATCCATAAATGCAGGTTTAAGCTCTATAATGCAAAGAAGAAGCCATATATAAACATGATCCAGAGACGCTTCCATCTTCTCTGGCCCAAAGGGTATTGCATATGGAAGTGGAAAATTGTTCGTCAGATGATTTAAAATATGAAATTCTTTTTGAAAACCAAGAATGGCATTTTGTCTTTCGAAAAAGGCGAAAAGGGATCGTCTGGCTTGTGCTTATTTTAAATGCCTGCATCTCTGATGGTATGGGTTAGCAGCTTGCACAGCTGGATAGGCACCATCAATGCTGAAAGGTATATATAGGTTTTAGAGCATGTTTTTTTTCAGAGAAGGCATCATTACTTCATAATAGAAGGGTCCAGGTGCCGAACTGGCCTGCCCGCAGTCTAGACCTTTTACCAATTGAAAACAGTTGGTGCAAAATGTCACAAAAAAACAAAACAAAAAATACCCAGGACTGTTGAGAAGGTAGAATCCTGTATCATATGCAAATGGGACAACATTACTTTTACAAACTTTTAGTTTTACATTACGTTTCCGCAGTTTAAACATTTGTATAACATTTGTCAACATATACTGTATATTTTTTGTTCTATTGTGAATAAAATGCGATTTCATGAGATTTGCAAATCATTGCATTCTGTTTTTATTTACATTGTACACAGCATACCAAATATTTTGGAATGAGATTCTCCTTTTAATTATTATATATTTAATAATTCAAAGTACACTTTATTAACTTAGGTTCCCTGGTGGTCTAGTGGTTAGGATACGGCACTCTCACCACTGGGGCCCGGGTTCAATCCCTGGTCAGGAAACCAACCCCAGCCACGTTCAGTGCTGGTCCCAAACCCGGATAAATGGGGAGGGTTGTGTTTGGAAAGTCATCCAGCGTAAAAACATGTGCCAAATCAAACGTGCTGAGAATCCGCTTTGGCGACCCCTAACGGCAGAAGCCGAAAGAAAGTTTACACTTTATTAAATTAGTACCTTTACATTTGGATAAAGGAAGAATTTATAATCCCGATACAGGTTAATGTTACAATATATAATCTGTCAGTGACAACTATGTGTTAGATTGGACAAAACTTGGAATTGTACAGGATGTAACTATGGACAATGAACTGTCTTTTTTCCCCACATGTCGCTAATGTTGCTCGTTCTTGTCGATTTCTTCTCTATAACATCCAAAGGATTCGACCATTTCTGTCCATACAGGCTGCCCAGGTGCTTGTTCAGTCTCTTGTCATTTCAAGACTTGACTACTGCAACTCTCTGCTGGCAGGTCTTCCCCTGAACGCTATTCGTCCACTGCAAATGATCCAAAATGCAGCTGCACGACTTGTGTTCAATCAGCCCAAGTTTTCCCAAACCACCCCACTGCTGCGCTCCCTTCACTGGCTTCCAGTAGCTGCACGTATCAGATTCAAAACACTGATGCTTGCCTACAAGGCCAAAAATGGACCAGCGCCATCTTACCTCAGAGACCTCATCACATCTCGCACTGCTCCACGCTGTCTAAGATCCTCCAGCACTGCTCGACTGGTACCACCTTCTCTCAGAATGAGAGGTAAGTATACTTCAAGGCTCTTCTCTGTTCTGGCACCGAGGTGCTGGAATGAACTTCCCCTAGATGTCTGTACATCAGAGTCCCTGACTATCTTCAAGCAACGACTGAAGACCTACCTCTTCCTTAAATACCTAAATTAGCACTTTCCAAATTTGTAGAATTCGAGTTATATTTATATTAGGTTTTTAATCTTGCGTACCAGTGTAGATTTATTCATTACTAGAGATTTAAAGCACTTATGTACGTCGCTCTGGATAAGGGCGTCTGCTAAATGCCGCAAATGTAAATGTAAATGTATTTGACCACTAGATTCATTTTTTTGGGCTAATCATGAATAGCTGTGGAAACTCTGATAATAGCATATCGAATGATAAAACAGCATACAGAGAATTGGTCATAGAGCAAGCGGATCATTATCTGCCAAGGCCACAGCTGCCACTGTTGCTATTTTTACTCAGAATGCATCTTTTTCAGAAACACAACAATGTGAACACAGAACTTCACTATGCCCGTTTTCAGTAAGTGAGAATGTTGCCCAATCAGCATCAATTTAAAAAGGATATTAAAAAAGGGATGATCAATGAATTAAATTTCTTCATTATTTTTACAATGCTATGTTCTGTACCATTGTGTTTTCTATTTGTTTTTCTGATGCAGCCCTTTTAGGCAGGTCTTTCTTAAAAAAAAAGTTTTCATCAAGACTAAACATTAAATTTATTTAAATGAAAATACAATAAACAGGCACTATGTATTATCCGCTGGGTTCTCATGAATTAAAGTTAGGTCAGTCTGGTCTGGATTTCTGTTTAAGTTTCTCAGTTACTGGTTTTGTATATAAAACAGAAGTATTACCAGCTCAATACTACAGGGTAAGGTAATCAACATTTTACACATTGATTACTTGGCTTAGCTGAAAATGCTGGTTCCAATCAAAGGATTGGGAAACACTAGTCCACAATAACCTTATCTTTACAGACCTTCCTTTTATTTTAATTTAAAAAACTACAAATGGAGCTTCTAGGATGCACTGTTTGCTCAAGTAATTGCACATGGTAAATTGATTATATAAAATTCGACTAATCTTCTTTTAATCTTTACATTAGAAAGTTAGTAAACAATATAAGATTATAAAATCTAAGCTTAATGCCTATTTCTAAAAACAATATTATGAAGAAAAATAGTAGCAGCATTAATTTTGAACATTCAAACTTATTAGCCCTTTTTCTTTATAAAAAATCTTCACTTACTAAGATAAAGTTTTCGCATTGTTTAGGAACATTATTTCCACAGACAGCCTTTCTACAATTTTTCTTTCAACAGAGCCTAATCTATCAAGCTCAGAGCAGAGTAATGGCTCAGGCGTGAATCAGAGGTCGACTTGACAGCACTCGGTAATAAAGAATGTCAAGCAAATTAGATGCTTTATGCACATGATTCTTCATCCTGCTGATGCTGCTCACTATTACTTTGGTTTTTTATCATATTACAGGTCAGTGCTGTTAGATTTCACAGTAGGTTCTCTGTTTTTGGTCACTTTTCTGTAGAATTACAGAATCCCCTAAAGGTTTATGATAAATAATTGCTTATTATAATGTTTGATAAGACATGCATTTAATGTTAATTGTACAGATCTTTATACTTAACAAATTCCCTTTTCTGACAGCAGGATAATATAATCTGGCTATAGGTTCCTGAACCCCCCAAAAAATACCTGAAAATATCTATCATTGTATTTCTATTGATACTGTTTGAATACATTTTTCATGTTATTTTCTAACACTGATTTGGCTAAAATATTTCAGCTTCGTCCCTGTTGACTGGTGGTTATGCTCTGGTTTCTGTACCTGTACAAATAGTGGCATCCGTGCTGCAGGAAAAGTCTTCAGAAGTCAGGAGGAAAGCGGTCCCTTCTTTCTTGCACTTGTCTCGTTTGTGTGAACGGCAGAGGGACCACCTCTCGCTGGGAGACAGCGGCTCATCCTCGGATAAAACGACATTGGCATCACCATTCTGCTTTGAGCCTAACAGATAAACAAAAGCAAACAAAGCGCACAATTGTTCATAACAGTTTAAATACAATTTATAGGGATTAATTTGGGTGTCATACAGTATGCATGATGCAAGTGTTTTACCTGAACGGTTCCTTCCAATGTTTTCCTCAGGTGCAAGAGGGCATGTGTCACTTTGGGTGCTATTCCTAGGTGAGTTGCTCTCAGATTTCCCAAATGAGGCTGAGTCTAGCACTGCATCTGGGTTTCGGTGATGACGTTTCCTCTTCTTGGGCAACTTCTGCTTCGCCATTGCCAGAGAGTAGTACATTCCAAAATTGTTAACAATAACTGGGACTGGCATGGCAATGGTTAGAACGCCTGCTATTGCACACAGAGCACCAACCATCATGCCCAGCCAGGTCTGAGGATACATGTCCCCATAACCCAGCGTGGTCATAGTGACCACAGCCCACCAGAAGCTGATCGGAATGTTTTTGAAATGCGTGTGGCTGTTCTCGTGCGGATCATGAGAGCCTCCAACAATTCGCTCTGCGTAGTAGATCATTGTAGCAAAGATGAGGACGCCAAGAGCAAGAAAGATGATGAGGAGGCAGAATTCATTCACACTAGCACGCAGTGTGTGGCCAAGCACTCGCAGCCCTACAAAATGACGGGTCAGCTTGAAGATTCGCAGGATCCGCACAAAACGCACCACTCTCAGGAATCCGAGCACATCTGTGGCAGCTTTGGAGGAGAGTCCGCTCAGACTCATCTCCAAGTAGAAGGGCAGAATAGCCACAAAGTCAATGATGTTCAGCATGTTTTTGATGAAGAGAAGCTTGTCAGGACAGCAGATGATGCGCACCAGGAATTCAAAAGTAAACCACACCACACAGATGCCCTCCACAAGTGTGAGCGCAGGATTGGTCACCACCTCCAGAGTAAATACCACCTTGGTAGTGTTGCCAATCGCAATCATTTCGCTACGGTTCCGGATTTCATTGAAGGCTTCATGGGTCTCAAGGCAGAAGTTGGTGATAGACACCAAGATGAAAAAGAGAGAGACAAAGGCTATGATCTGCAAGATACAAAACCACCATGTTATCATAAATGTTCTCTCTTTATCTAAACAGTAAACATGTTTATTATAGAAACACTTTGCTAAATTCAAAAGGATTAAATTTGCATTAAAATCTATTTGCATCAATTTAAATGTAATCACTTTACACTTTCATCAATCAAAATCTTAATCACTTTTTATGAAAGAAGAAGTAGAACAAACTGAAGTACCCAAATTGGAGATCATACATGTATATGTGGAGTAAGTTTAGTGTAGTACACAAAATATTTGTGCAAAATTGTTTCATAAACATTTTTGCATTTTTAGTTAGTAAATTAGATATGTTTTCTTTTTTTAAATATGCCACCTTTTAATGTTGCATGAGAAAAATGAGTTAGCTTTAAAGACACTGATGCAAAGGCAATACTTTATGCTAAATATAAGCTGTGTAAAATGTATGTTATTTATGTATGTATTTATTTATTTACCTAACAATCCCGATGCCTATTTTAACACATCATGTTGTGTAAGTTAATATTATATCTGGTGTTGTTAACAATTATACTTCATGCAATGCTTTAATCGAAAGCTGGAAATGTCCAACCTTAGAGAACAAGTTCCCATTTAAATAAAACTGAGGGGGAAATCTGCAAATGAATAGCAAAAGAAGCCGAGTCAGCCACTGTTTGTAAGATAAGATGTCATCATTCAAACTAAAGCCCAAACGTATCCTAACAAAAAAAAATGTATATGAAGACAGCAAGATACAGCAATAGAAATTATAAGAAATTAAAAGACACGCTGTGTGAAAACTCCATTAGCTGGAACAATTGCGGTTTCCTCAACTCAATTACGCACAGCAGGCTGGATTTCATTTCAGTTCGACAACAGTAACAAGTATCACAAAAAGACTAAAATAAAGACAAGATAATAATCTCATGAATTATTCATGCAAAAGGAGCATGAGGAATGAATAAAACATTGTCATTAATTTATAAATTAATCTTGCAGATGATCAATGTTTTATTTTGATTTGATGATAACAAATAAATAATATTGAAATCATTTTAAATAAGAAAAAAATTTTAGATTACATTTGAAACTTTATCAAGCTTAACTTTATACATAATATTTTCACTTCCCTTTCTGGGAAACATGCAACCTTTACTGAAAAAGCATTAATTAGGTCTGCTGCTATTGATTTTTTAAGTCATCGAGTATTCTAACGATTTTTCGAGTAATTGGATAAGAAGTTATATTTCCTTATTTAAAAGCAATATTAAATAAGAGAGAAAAATTAGACAGGTCTTCTAAAATGAACAAGTCATTCGTTTTTCTATTTAGAAAACTGGTTTATTTGTATTGCTGAAACTGCATACAAGAATATCAGTTAAACCTAAACCCATTTAGTTGCATTTAATTGCCATACTACATCAAAATACAAATATAGTGCATTCAAAAATTACCTCCACAGTGGCCGCATAGAGTAGGGTATGGGTTTTATATTAAACTCATAAATATTCTCACTTATGTATTTATTTATAACATCTCGCACAGTAACGGAATGTGGTTTCCTTGTCTCCGGAATAGCTGATTGAAATCTTACACGAACTCCATCCGTGTATTTATCGCCAGCTTTAAGAATGTGCTCCACTCCCTACTCTATATAAATAAAAATATAAAAATCAATTTCAAACAACTTTAAAAACGGTAAGAACGCTGTACGGGTTTTCTCCATGTTTTAGTTTGAAATTATCCCAAACTTAAAAAAATGTTTTGCCATTTTCTTTGGCCTAAATCTTTTTTCTCCCCATTCCTCCCTTCTTCTGCATCAGTAATAATGGTCTGTGGGAAACACAGTTCTCTGTGTTTAGTTAAATGGACTAAACGAAGCATGGATTTTTGAAATTTAATTACTCGAGTTACTCAAGGAATTGTTACAGCCCTACATTAATTACTAAATAAGTTAACATAACCAGCAGGTCAATGAGGCCAAGCAAGTGATTTACTTAAAAAATTATAAATGGAAAGAACAAACATGGAGGGAGATGAATGAAAACATTTTCACAGCTGGTGTCATGTGTGTATAGACAAAGGGGCTCAATGTGATTGAGATTGTTGGCAACACAAGATTGTTGTGTTTACATGCTCACTGGAAAAAAATAGTAACAGAACACTTCCAGCTGTTTAAATATGCGTGTGTCAAACACACAGAGAATTTATCTATACAAAATCTGTTTAGCAAGCCAAGACATTCACATGCACTCCAGATCACAGATAGATAGATAGATAGATAGATAGATAGATAGATAGATAGATAGATAGATAGATAGATAGATAGATAGATTGATTGAATGATTGATTGATTGATTGATTGATTGATTGATTGATTATACCTGCTCCATACATGAGACTCATGATATTCACTATATAGTGACCTTATAGACAGGTGACGGGTTGCTAAAAGTATAGCATTAAGACCACATTGTTATTATCTCCAAAAAAATAAAATTTAATAAATAAAATGAGCTGAACATCTGCATGGAGAGAATAACTTTTTAAATAATGCCTACAATACTCTGGCCACAATAAATGCACAATTCATCAATTCATTTATCATTTATATATATATACAAACTACACTGATTGATCAATCAGCCAATTAACCTTGTGTGACTTGTGCAACTGTATACACACACAACCGCACACACACACACCCACACACACACAAACAGGTCAAGGTTGACATGTCCTGGTGTTTCTAATCTGGGAACAGTCATCAATAACACTATTATTGCAACTCCCACAGAAAAAGGCTCCTGTCCTGACTGATACACTTGTGTATCTGTGTGTGTGTGTGTGTGTGTGTGTGTGTGTGTGTGTGTGTGTGTGTGTGTGTGTAATAGCCTGAAAGGCTGCACACTGTCTCCCATGGCAGCTGTTCATTATGCCTCTATGTGCCTTTGGAATATTACCCAGCAGGTTTAGCACCTGTTGCTCATTCTGGGATTCCTGCTCCATTAATAAGATTTGTCCATTAGACTTCTGGGAAAAACACATTTTCAGTATCACTCAAATGCATTAGCCCTCACAACCCTGCCATCTGGCTGACAGGATAACATTCCACACATTTTAAGCATTGCCTCTTCTCAGTTCTTTGAGCAAGCAGTACACAATTAAAAATAAAATACACAGGAGAATTTCCTTTAAATGACCACAATTGGATAGGCTCTGTTGACGTCTTGTGTATCATTTTGGGTTTGAATGAGTTTCCATCCAACATACTTGGAAATAAGGTGTAGAATAATGTGTAAAACGATAAACACTATAAATTATACCATAATAAACGTATGCTTATTATTTGTGTGGGTTTTTTTGTAACACGTGGCACAAGTACATTCAAAATTTTAAAACTCAAATTGAATTTTCACTTAAAAAAAAAAAAAGTAATTAAATTACATTTTCATATGAAAATATATACTATAATACAGCAGATCTGTAAGCATGAGAGCCCTATGAGTGTTTGGGTGTGTTTTGGAGGAGAGAGGGTATGGTGGTGTTTAAGAAAAAAAAAATACAAACATTTTATATCAAATCCTCTTGGAAGTCACTTGAATAATGTCCCTAGTAAAAACAATGAAATGCCGTCACCCAGATGACATTTTATATGTTAACCTGCTTAAACTACTTAAATGCATTTGAGCTGTAATTATCAAGCAACAGTTTTAATCACTTTTTAATTATCTTTACCAT
This sequence comes from Silurus asotus, assembly GCA_024362625.1. Lineage (NCBI taxonomy): Eukaryota > Metazoa > Chordata > Actinopteri > Siluriformes > Siluridae > Silurus > Silurus asotus. The sequence continues at coordinate 3,262,237 of MU574732.1, forward strand.
TGTAATTTTGTTGTAGGTCTACCTGAATTGCTGTTTTCTTCAGTCAGTAGTTAGCTATATTAGCTCCTTACTTGTCTCAAACAGAACAACACACAAGATTGATTTGATTTTCATGAATGAACTCAAAAAACATTTTCCATTTACAACGGCGAGCAATGAAGACGCTACACCAACGCATGCTTTTTTGCGGGGGAATCATTAGCAGTGAGAGATGAATGTGTCGATTGACTAATCTATCATTTAAAAAGGAAAGCTATTATTTTGTTGACTGACATCTTTTTCTGGCACACTCTAGAGCTCATATCGGAAATATGTGAAGTTTGGCAGGTCTGATACAGACATAAATATTAATAATTTTTATGTTTCTCATCTTACCCCTCACCCTATCCCCATAAAAACAGCGTCAGAATGTGAGGTGACTGACAATAGTCTACTTACAGCTAAATGATTAAAAAAAAAAAATCAATATATAGCTGACAAGACTAAAGAAATCTATGATCTGCTTGTTTATAACACCAATAAAAAAACAGTTCCATTTAGTCAGTAATCTTACTACATCTGGTCTTATACTGGGCCAAATGTATGTGGACACCTGGCCATCATACACATATTTGCTTGTAAAACATCCTTTTACAAAGGCATGACATTTATACCTTCATCCTTTACTCTTTCGAGAAGGCTTTCCACTAGATTTTGGAATGTGGCTGTGAGGATTTGTGTTCATTCAGCCACAAGAGTACCAATACTACTATATTACTATATTGGACTTATTTGGAATAATCTGCTCATTTGCACTGCCTCACTTTTACATACCCTGCTCTAAATGTACAGTCAATGTCTTTATCTTTATTTATGTAGTTAGTGTTTTATTTTCCGCATTTTAATAGTGTTATATATTTTTATAGCACCAGCATGCCATGTCAAATTCCTTTTCAAACACAAAACTCATGGTATTTGGCAATAAAGGTGATTCTGATTCTGAAGAGCATTAATGAGGTCAGGCACCAATGTTAGATAAGGTGGTCTGGGGCACAGTCCTCTTTTGGAATCATCCCAAAGGTGTATAGCAAGGATAAAGTGTAGAGCTTTGTGCAACCTAATATTGTGCTTCGAAGCCAGACCTTGAAAAACATCACCAAATAGGTTTAATGCAATGCAATCATGTGCCTATATTCTTGTTTCAAACATTTGGGAGATAGCAGTAGAAAAACAGCGATATATCATGCAGAAACAAAACATTTCATAATGTGACAAACCATGAAATTGACATTAGTCAAATGGGTTAGGCACATATCCAGGACTGAAGTGTTCCTATAATATTCATACGATTTCACACTCAAATGCCATTCCATTACTATTTAAACTGCATTCTAATTACAAAGTCCAAAACCGAAATTTTAGCATTACATACTGTGGTTACATCAATCTACCACACAGTGATGTTGGGCTTAACACTGCTCTTAATGTGAATGACATTATGCATTGGCCAAAATAAATAAATCAGTGCCATTTATTTAATAATGCAGGCAAATGCAATGTAAAACAAAAATAATAATCTGATGAATAAAATCTTCTGTCACTTTTGCAATGTCTAATTGGTAGATGACACTGAGAAATATATTTGAAATCAATAAATAGATTTTTTTTCAGCAGATGATTTAATGTTCTTCGCTTGCTTTTGTGAATCAGTTTGCCCTTTAGACTGCCAAATTGTGCCGAATTGTGAAAGATTTATCTATTTCAGAGTAGTCAGCATGGTGTGAGTTATTAAATCAGATTTCATGTCAGCTATGTTGTCAGTATTAATGTTCTTTGCTTGAAATTATATTTTCTATGCTTTGGAGGTCAATCACTTTTTTTTTTGGTAATATCAATTAGCATAAATGGCATTATTGTTGTACACATTCTGTTTGCTTAAAAATATGGTCTGCAAAATTAAACATAAGTGTTTTATTAGGGAAAAAAAGCATTAGCAACACTGTGGGCGATTACCATAAGGAAGACAAGATACCACGCTTAGCTTTTGGTTTACCTAAATGACAAATAGTTTATCACAGTGCCAAACAGTCATTGTTGGGCCTCCCACAGGTTTTTTCCAAAGCACTCTGGGATTGTTAGTGACAAGCTCCTTGCACACCACGAAGACACCAGCACTGTGTTCATAAAAGGCTCCTTCTGAGATCTAATCATAACATTCTGTACACAAAGGACTTCGCAGGCATTTTTGCATGTGTGTGTGTCAGTGGTGTAGGGGGATGTTAAATGACACAGGGGAGTGCTGCATGTGTAGTTAAGTAATTGTCATCAATGTGTCTGTCCTTGTTCTCACAGTATTTCACAAACAGTTCAGGGGAACAGGTCCCCCTACATTCATTATATTATTAACCACAATGTCCTTTTAAAAACAGTTCAATCTATTGAAGACCTTACCCTAACCCCACACATTCTCTCAAGTTGAACATTCCAAAAGCCAATATATCAATAATAGACTAATTAGCATATAACTAGTATACATTACTAACTGCAATATTTTGTTATTTTGTTCTCCTTGTTCTTCCAACACATCTGCTGCAACAAGTTAATTGTCTTCTGGGATGAATAAAGTGATCCATCTATCGATTTAATGATCTATCTATCTATCTATCTATCTATCTATCTATCTATCTATCTAGCTAGCTAGCTAGCTAGCTAGCTAGCTATCTAGCTAGCTATTTAGATCAATACTAGGGTACAATTGTAAATGAAAGCATGGAGAAGGACAGCAACAGCTACATATGGTAGGTTTAAGTATAATGGAAAAAATTACGGAGCCCATGACTTTTCTATTATGCTATAGGCTACTCTCTTATTAGCAACCCAGTAATAGACATGTGCAAGTTTACAAAAAACAGTCATGCAACTCGCTTGTGTGGTTTTAGGCATACTGTATCTTTGTTTAGCTGTATTCAAAAGACCATCTATGTGCATGGTTGCACATAAGTAATTTTCCCAATGCCAACAGAGGCCGGGACAAACCCATCACTCAGACTTTAAACTAGCCCATATATGTCAGGCACTGAACTACAACTTTCTAGAAATAAATTCTGTAATATTGCGATAAATGTGGTGTGTAATTGTTTTTGAATGAATGCAATGGAAAAAAAGACAGAGAAAAAGATAGGAAACATGAGCAGGCAGGATGGATTGTGCTGTAATGCAAATAAGTGTCATATGTAAACTTTTGATTTGAAAAAGGTTATTTGAAAGTATGTTTGTAGAATCAATCATTGTGCATTATCTAGCTATACATCTCATATAAAGGAAAAAATAAAGCAGAAATGGTATAAATATAATTTCATGTTATTTAGAGAGTATTTTAAAACTGTAGATCTGGCAACCGAAGTCACAGTCCTGTCTGCTGTTCCTCAAATGAAAATATTCATAATTGGATTATAGGATATAATTTTCCATACTTTATTGGGCCTCTAATTAACACTTGTTGCAGTTTCTATTTTTTAACACAAAAAATGTTTTAGACAATCAAAAAAGGTAATTATTTCAGTGGCATTTATGAATGTATGAGTTGTAAATGAGGACTTAATGAAGTTTAACATATAGCTGATATTTATATGGTTACAGATGAAGCATCACAATTTTTTCTCTGATTTTTTCCATAAAAACATCTCAAACACAGTGTAATCCATAGTTATATATGTTTGATTTCTGTGTTCTATAGGTTTTTGTGTGTGTGTGTATGTGTGTGTGTGTGTGTGTGTGTGTGTGTGTGTTAGGCTCATTGCCAGGTAGACCTTTGAACACCATCCTCAAGCAAATTTTTACACAAAAATCATTACCAGGCAGCAAAATTTGCCAAAGCAAAAGTTAATAATTAATGGTAAAATAAGAGATTATTAACATTTATGAAGATTTATGTCATGCCATGAACCACATATGTTACAGCGAAAACATATGCATTAACACCTACTCATAACTAATGTTTACTTTAAAGACTTAAGTGGTGGTAAATGAGCCAAATTGCCTTAAGGTTATGAAAGCCATTGTTATTTGTTCCTTTTACAGAACTTATTACATTTGTGAGAACTTTAATCTCACATTCTCCTGGGTGGCAAATGCGCTCTGAGCACACAGTATGGACAAGGGAGAGTAAATTGGCCAATATTTACATTGTGGATCATTTTGTCATATCCTGTCTTTTACTGTCCAGTGCATTCAATCTGATTGTTGTAGTTGCGAAACCACCAGGCTTTGGCAACTTCTATTGTCCTTCATGTATCATAGAACAGCAATGCTAAGACAATTCATGCAGCTTTTATAAAAGCGGCCTGAAATGTTAATTTGGATTTGTATTAGGATCAGACAAAAGAGGGTTTTTTTGATCCCTTATGATGAAATACAGCAGCAGCCTATTCATGCCTTCCTTGAATGAATGAATCAAGCGCATAACTGACAGGAAGAGACACCTGCAAGCCGAGAGCAGCCAAAGACAGAACGCTCCTCATGCTTTAGCCAATTACCCAGCTAGTGATTAATTATGGCTGAGCCACAGCAGCAACACACTAATGATGAGGTAGAGTGGCAACACACACTAACAAGTAATTCTCTGAAACTGTAGCACAGGTTTACAGAGTGGGTCCAGATCACATAAATGAGTCACAGAATAGTTAAAAAAGCATAAAGCGAGTGGTTGAGCAATGACCTTTACAACAGCTCTGCATCATAGCAAAGTCCATGTCAAAGAGGACAAATGCACTCGTTTCTATAACGGATGTAGATTATACAGCATTAACAGCAAAAGTAATGTGTGGGTGTTCTGCTGTCTCATATCACACTGAGCTGTACATGTGAAGATTTAGAACCCCAGTATTACAGGTACTTTTAAGGCTTTAAGTTAAGCCCTAAAGGAAATTCATCATTGCAAATCAGATTGATCTGTATGTGGAAAGCCTTACCCTATAGTACCCTTTCCCTTTCCCTCTCTACTCAGATGGGCTACACTTCTTACCGATTAACCTCCTCAATTTTGCTCCTAACAGCATTAGCCACCCCGAGAAGCAGTTATTCAGGAAACATAAGCCCTCTGGCTGATAATGCTCTGAGCAATGATGGGAGACGGCCACAGACCACAGGAGGCAAACTAGCCTAGACCATGTTAGTGTCCAAGGTCCATTGGCTCGATGACATTAGAGACATTCGAATGCATTAAAGAATATTTTGTTAAATCATAAGAGCTTTTTATCCATAGCAGTGTATGTGGGTCTGCTCTGCCTCTACCTTCCTGATTTCCTTCCTTGTTTTCAAGATGAGTAAACCCTGTTGTTAAGAGTAACGCTTGCTCACAGAATGCTTATTTCATCATTATTTCATTTTAATATAATTATTTAATATTATAATATTATTTAAATTATCATCTAATTTAATAATGATTTAATTAAGGAAATTTTAAAGAAAAACAACTGTTTGCAAAACTATTGGCCATTTTCAGAGTCGACTTATGGATGTACTGTTAATACATAACAGTAAAACTGTTATGCAACTATTAACTTTTAACTTTAGCAATAATCTACTAGGGTCTACTGAAAACAGAGGCGTGTGACAGTTATTTACTACTTCTACCTCAAACCCAAGTCCATTGTTGATGTAAGCATAAAATGTCACAGAAATATATTTTCGACAATGTAAAGATGCTTGATATTATGGTATGGCATTGAAGAGCAATATTAAATATATATATATACATGACAATACAAATTAATATTTTAATCCCTGTAAAGGCTGGAAGTTTTATAAATGGGTGCATGCATAAGTCTACAGAAGTCTAATAATAGGACAATTCCTATTCCAGGTCTGAATTTTCTATGATTCATTCATCCTTAGAATTCAATTAGGATCTTCACCTAGATTTATTATGAGCTGTAAAAAATAAATAATTAAACAATAACTGTCCATGTAACCAGTTTATTCACGTCTGCATTTTAATGCCTGCGAAATGTTCACACTTTCTGCTGTTGTCAGTAGAAATTATTATGCTATGTGTGAATTCATCGTGCACTTATAGGATGAAAGACAGAAACAGAACGAAAGAGGGAAGATGAGCAATTGTGCTGTAATGCAAATAAGTGTCATATGTAAACTAGATTTTTAAATAGGTTTTTGTATATGTCTTTAGAATCAATAATTGTGAATTATCTAGCTATAAAAAAATGAATGAATTATCCTAGTCAAAATACATTATTCTTTAAACATTTTAAGTGTTATTGGTATAAATCATGTAAGGTGATGTGCATTTAAATTAACATAGACACAAAAACAGATTCAAACCAGGTGTGAGACATGGCATTGGATCCAAGCTGAATCTTTCCTGAGTAATGATAACTTATGTGTAATAATCTACAGGTGGGATTTTGCGTATTGTGCACGCTGACAGATGTAAAAGGGTAAAGTAAATAAAGTTGCCCATCCAGCCAGGCATGTCAGAACTGACCCAACTGCTACAGCTACAATCAACAAAACACTCAAGAAAATATAATACATTATGCCTTTAGAAAGGATTTCCCCACCACAGCGAATCATCTCTCTCCATACCACCCTGTCCTCTACATCTGCAACTTTCAACCCAAGCCTTAAAAATACTTTACTGACCAAAATTGCTCTATGCTATAGAAGGCATCGTTATCTGTTTCTCTCAAGCTACTTCCTACATTTGTAAGAACGTTAACCTCACATACTCATGGTCGGCACTTTGAGCGCACTCTATACATAAGGAGAGTAAATTGCCCAAGGATATTTACATTGTGGTCATATGGATCGTATTTCAGATCCTGTCTTTCATGCATTATTTTCCTGTATTTTCCTAGTGCATTATTCCGATGTTCAGACCATTTTAAACATTTAACTACTCGAAGATGCAGCAAAGGAATTTGGCATTTGTGAACAATATAGCCCTTTATAATAATATTATAGAAATAGAAAATTCAGGCACCCTTCATTAATGGAGTATGTAATGTTTATTTTAATTTCTATCTACAAACCAAACCTTCTTTGGAAAGACTTCATATTAAGGAAGTAAACAAAGCTTTTGGATAATGCCTTAAATAAAACATGTTTCATTGAAGTAGTACACTGTGGTGTATACTGTTATGTATAATACTGTAAATCAGATGGTGGTATTTGCATAATGCTGCATGTAATTGTTTGCATCCAGGCAGTAAAAGTCAGGACAACCAACTTTTCCAACCATATGTGGTTCGCTCCCAAAAGACTGTAATTTGAAGTTGGTCCCTCCTTTGCAGCTATAACAGCTCCCAATATTTTGGGAAAGATTTCGACAACATTTTGTAGTTTTATTGTGAGAGTGTTGTGTGGGCCATCATGTTCTTTCACAACAAAGTCACCCAACCATGTCTTTATGGACCTTGCTTTGTGCACTAGGGCAAAGTCATGTAGGAATAGAAAATCGCCGTTCCCAAACTATGGAGCCATATAATCGTCCAAAATGCCTTGGTATGCTGAAACATTAAAATGTACATTTACTGGAAAAGAGAGGCCTAGCCCAAACCCTGAGACACAACCCTAAAACCAATATTCTTCTTTCACCAAACTTTACAGTTGGCACAATGCACTCAGGCATGTAACTGGCATCTGGTACCCCAAACACACCCATTAGAGTTCCAAAAAGAGAAGCATAATCCATCACTCCACAGAAAATGTTTCCAGTGCATGTTTCCAGAGTGCAGTGGCAGTGTGCTTTAAACCACTCCAGCCAACCATTGGCATTTAACTTAGTGATGTCTCCATGAAGACAGACTTTTTTGTGCTGATGTTAATGCAAGTGAAATTTTGGAACACCAACAATGGAATCAGCAAAGCGGTGTTTATTTTTCCGCCCCATGCACGACCCCGACTGTTATGTGGTTATTAATTCATTTTTCATTATTATCGCTTACAGCTGATCAGGAAATATCTCGCAAGTATAAAATTTCACAAACTGATTAATTGCAAAGGTGGCGTCCTATCAGTACCACACTGAGGAATCAGGAATCCACTGAGCTTTTCGAAACAACCCCTTTTTTCCGCAAATGTTTATAAATGCAGATTCATACAGCTGTGGCAATAAATCTAATTAAAACTCCTGGATTTGTTTATTAAGTGGTGTGTCCCAATAATTTTGTCCAAATTGTGTATTTAATGAGAAATAATGTTATTATGACAATACTATAAGGGAGGCATCCTCTGTTCACTCAGTTTATCTTAACCTGACTTATAAGTAGTCTAATCCTAACCCTAGTATAAAATCTTTACAGTAAATAGGAAATGCCATCCATATGTCTGTATGTATGTATGTATGTATGTATGTATGTGTGTATGCAATACAATACTTAAATTTTCTCCCTAACAAACTTGCCAATCTCTTCACTATAATATCACTTTACTGTCATGTAATAATGTGTTGTTAACTTTATGTTTGCACTGTAAACTTTCATGACTTAGCTCTTATTAGTGTTGTGTATTTCATGGCTAGGTTATGTCCAGCACTGTAGTGAAGTGTTTGTATGTGTAAGAGTGAAAGTATACACTGTTCAATCCCTACAGTCTACAAAATGAGTGAACGTCTTCATGATCTATTTCTGCTAGTCGAGCAAACATAAACAGATCCGTTATCCATCTTGTGTCCGGAATGTCACTTACGCGATTTAAAACAATTCCTGTTTATAAAACTGTTATATAAAAAAAACAATATTGCACCTGGAATTGTGCAGTTGTACTAAATATCAGCGCCAAATCACAGACGTGTCTATATTTAACATAACCACACAATTGTGACTGCATTATTGCTGAATGCATCAAATCATCTGTGTCCACGTTCCACTCAATCTGTATTTTTTTACAAATATTCCAAGTTTTAAAAAGAATTATGAATCAGCACATCTCAGCAATGATTTTGCCACACACAATGTCACTATTGCACATTACAAACTCCTACTGATTGTGTTCTTATTCGCTTTCAGCGTACTTCTTTTCAGAGCAGAGCTCCATGCTCCTAATGCTATTGCAGTGGCTTTTCCAAGTGCATTTACAATAAATTCACACAGGTCTGGTTGAGCACAAACAAAAAAAAAATTAGTTTGTGAATGTCATTCATCAGTAAAAGTATTTTAGTCAGCATTAATAATGCAGATCTATTTTCCAGCTAAATATCTTAATCGTAAAAAAAATAATAATCGTCTACGTTTATTTAGTTTCTATGTAGTGTGTAGACAGTACAATCATGCTGTCTTCTCTGTGGGATTATTGTCTGTGTGAACTTAGATTATGGATGAAAATAAACATACTTTACTTGGGTCATTTTAGGCAGCATTGGTATTTTTCATTGGTCGTGAATACACAATGGGTATACCATATAAGTCCCAGTAATACAATATTTTCCATGTTTTATTCCTCTTATACCAAAGCAATGAGTAGAAATCGTTTATTTTATCCTGTTACTTTGGAAAGTGCAACGTTCTTTTCATTAAAACTGTATAATGGTGGAAAACTTCCTGACACAAAGGCTAAACACAGATACTCTTTTACAGAGTGTCATTTAGGGAAATATTACAATTTCAGTGATTGCGTAATTTTATTTTTAAAAACAGTTTATTATTAGCCTTAGATTTTGTGGAGTATTTGGCATAAAATGTATGTGTCAATAAGTTGTTACTCAACAAATCTGTCACTGTTAATACTATTATTAGAACAAGTGAATTACTATGGAAAATGTATCAACTTTTAATCAACAAATTAATTTTAAAAATTAACAAATATTTTTCGATTGTAGTATTTTGTGTTGTAGCATATTTATAAGGAACTTTTACACTTACCTCTTGGAACCATATTAAACCATTACTCCTATCCAGTATAAATCATCGTGTGGCAGTTTAATTAGTCTGAAGTTGCTAACAACACACGTTTAGACGGATAATTTGTACAGCACTTGCACACCAAAACCGTTTCTAAGTTTCTGCATTCTGCTTTTTTTCTACTAACACATACCCAGATGCATTTGTGTAGTTTGATTTATAGACACAACACTAAAAAGTGTTCTGTATCTACACACACCTAAAGTAAAAATTTTATTGAAACATAGAAAATCCAGCCTGCTAATCCTTACCTATTGCTAAACAGTGACACTGGAAAAAACAAAAAACAAAATAGCAAAATATTGCACTCCCTGCTTTAGTAAACCTTGCTCCACTAATAATGCATACAAACATTATAAAGATAATATCAGGTATACAGTCAACCTTACATATAATAGATGCCACTTCACTAAAACACTAACAGATACTAGTTAATCTCATGTTTTATGTTATTTAAAAAGGTTTTCCATGTACACAATACAAAATGGCCTGTAACTATTCTTCTATGCTTTTTTGAGGATCTCGTTTACAAATCACATGGTTGATTTTTTTACTTTTGGTCTGTTGGTGAAATTTGTATTGATTGATTGTTCATCATACATTACAATTATTATTAATTATGATCAATTTATTGCTTATTATTATTAATTATTCACCTTAAGTTAAAATAGGTAAACTTTTTTCTTCAGTATTGCACATTATGTATTGTCATTAACCATGTTATCCAAAGACCTGTTGATGTAGGCTGAAAAATATTTAGAAAGAGGGCCATGGACCCAATTTGAGATAAAGTCGAATGTATTTCTATTAGTTGAATATATTTCTATTATTTGTATATTATGTACCATTTCAGGCAGTTGATCAAAGAAAACAGCAAGTGTGTGTGTGTGTGTGTGTGTGTGTGTGTGTGTGTGTGTGTGTGTGTGTGTGTCTATAAGCTTTGTTAGATTGACAGATTTAAACTTTGTAAATATTACAGTACAAGACATCTGGTAGTATATGGCACGATACAGAACGTGTGCGAGACTGAACTGGATTCATTTGCAACGCACCTGGCAACCCTGCACCTACCAACACCTAAATATCCATCTCACACACAATGTCATAATAGTTATAATAATAATAATAAAAGAATATATATATATAGTCAAATCCTATGAATACTAAAAAGATGTGAGGAGTTCTTACAGAGTTGCTATAAGTTTAATAGTGGATCGGATGCTGTTGCTACGCAGCACCTGTTGCTATGGCTGTTCACGCGCCTAATTTATGGTACTTTGAAAGTCCAGCTTCTAATGCGGATTTTTTTTTTTTTTTAATCGTGTCTCTGAATAATCGAAGCAACTACCAGCCTAATTAGAGTCTCATTAATTGTTTCATTAAGAACTAACGCCTCTTTTATTAGACGGCAAAATGATGTATTTCCATGAGAGCCTTGTGGCCTGGAGGACTGAACTCCGCCATGTAGGGTTATGAAAGGAGGATGATCTTACCCTGGCAGCGCGCGACGAGTATGGGTCTTCAAAAAGAGCCCAGATTTTGGGCTGCCAAACTTCGAAGCATCCTCTGGAGTGCTCGGGACAGTCCTCGAATCCGAAGCGTCGCGGCACGTCGCGATCGTCGTCGACATCTTCAGGATCGGGTGGCTCGAAGATGTCCAGCGCCTCCTCAGCGTCGCGGTGCTGCCGGTAATTCATCCAGCAGCACGGCTCCACATCTGTCTCGTCAATGCCCCAGAAGGCGAGTTCCTCCTCGAACAGCGGGCCGCACACATCCGCCGGGCAGTGGAGTTTCCCGGTTCGGTAGTAGTTGAGCACGTAGGCGAAGATGCCCGGGTGCCTGTCGAAAAAGAACTCGTTGGTGCTGCTCGACGTGTGTCCCGCGTCCGATGTGGATTCCAGCTGCGCTTCTGTCTCGGCTAGCCACGCGAGGCGCGTGCCCGGGATACTCCTAAGCGTGCTCTTGTAGGTCTCGTGGCGCGTGCCGCCCACGTTCAGGATGATCTTGTCCGAGTCTTCGGCCCTGGCCATCTCTTCCTTCAGACATGATTTGGACGGAGGTTTGTTGCCCGACTTGCGCCCGCGGTAAGACGAAACACACACCGAGCTGATCATAGATTTGGATGGAGAGGCGAGCGCGCGCCAGTCACTCCCGTAATCAGGTTTCAGAACATCACGCGACAAAAGTGGAAGCGGTAGACGGAGGACTCGCCGTTATCGACACCGGGGTCGTAAGTGCGGCATAACGCTCGCTAAGGCCTCGAAGAACCACCTGTTATCCAAGAAACACCGCCTGCAACAGAGCCAGAAGCGCTGGATCAGGATGGAAACTTCAGGTTGTCTCCAGACGGCGTCTTAATGACCTAATAATCTAATACTCGTCACATAATGGCATTAAAACGATTGAAAAGATAAGCATATGTCGCATCCAAACCAATGCATTACAATGTGCAATTTGTAATGCACTTAAGTAAAAGCAGAGACGTCGGTGCGCGTGCAACTTTGACATAAATGGGGTTTTAGACTAACATAGACTTGACCGTATTAAAGTATATGTGCAACCAGAATAAAAAAAAATAATAATGTGCGCTTACCTGATTTTGCATGACCTAAAGGGTGTGTCCAAGTGTCCAAATAATTCACTAATATAGCCGTCAATCTGCGTGATGCAAGTCCTCCATGCTTTGGTGTTTAGTCTGAGTCGGTGTCAGTTTGTTGGGTTTGAGATGTGTTGCAACTCCTCAAGTATCCTCCCTCAGCACAGTCCCAGCCCACAGGGACGGATTGAGCATCTGCAACAGCAGCTTAACTCTTTCCCTCCTGTGTGATATGGGAATGAAACAAAATATTTTATGAACCCATTGAACTGTGTGAATAAGTCTGTGGATCATCTCCCACACATCTTTTCATTAATCCACGATTAACATCTTGTCAAATGCATTAAAAAATTAAGTTGCAATAAGTTTCCAGAATTGTAGACAGATTTGGTGTTTTCAATCTCCCCCTTTTCTGCTTTTTCATCTCCCAGACTTAATTAGATTGTTCTTGTTCATCTGCCCATTGAGCGAGCAGTCCCTGTCTTGGGCCATGGCGCCATGGAAATGATCCTGCAAATGAAAACAAATTTAATTAATCCAAGAATTAAAGAAATATCAAGAAAAATGGTAGCAGACGACTGAACAGAGATAAAGAGTTTGGGGAAACGGTAAGGATGATGGACAAATCGGTTTAAGAAGGAGGGATTAGCTGTTTTATAATGATTAACGATAATTTAATCTGCTCAATGCAGTTTAATGCGAATGAGGGGGGCCTTTCTTTTGCAACATTGAACTGTGTTTATGTGACGAAAACTAAAAGTTAAAGAAAAAATTAGTACTTGTGTGTTTTTTTGGTGGGGATCTGCTTGTTTACTGAGAGCGAGAGAGAGAGAGAGAGAGAGAGAGAGAGAGAGAGAGAGAGAGAGAGATGTATGACCTTCATATGCACCTTGCATTTTATTATTTTTATTCTTCTAATTATTTATATTAATGCTTGGTCAATATTAGATGTCAACAATCATGCCAATAGAGTACGCTGAATATTAAGATAGATAGATAGATAGAGAGAGAGAGAGAGAGAGAGAGAGAGAGAGAGAGAGAGAGAGAATGCAACAAGTAGCCTACTTCTATATCCCCAGACTATATGCTTAAAAAAATGTATCCTAGATGGATATTTCTACGGAAATCTAAGAAAATTATTATCTTAACATCTTTTTTTTCCAAATTCGTCCTTGGTTGAATGTCTATGTTGGCTTACAGTGCCATCTAGTGTAATATATATATATATATATATATATGTAACTCAACCATTTTTTTTTTTTTTTCTTTCATTAACCACTTCGGGTTCTTTTGCAACTTTAGATCAGTGGTATTATCTCATCCTCGACTCAGAATTTGCCACCTCCACCGCAGCCACCATTTTATTTTCTCACTATTCTTAAATCGTTATATTTAATTATATGTTTTCAATCTTGGGATTTCTTGAGTCATGCCCCCCTTTTTTTCCGCCTATTCTTACCATCTACTACCTTTGAAAGTTCACTTTATTTAAAGCAGTGATATGATGGTAAAACACAACATATTCTCTTCAACTACTCAACCTCCCCTGCCACACCTGCTTCATCTTTGCCTCCTTCTATAATGAAAAGATTAAGTAAATCTGCCAGACCTTTACTTCCTCCCCAAAAATTACTACACAACACAGCCAGGAATCCTCTACTCCTTTGTTGTCAAGCTTCTTAACCTTAACAGAAGATGAGATACTGCAAGTCATCCAATCATGCAATCCCACCACCTACCCTCTGGATCTAATTCCTTCAAGTACGCTTCAGACCATCTCACAAGATCTCCTGCCCTTCATCTCCACAATCAATAACACCTGGCTATGTGCCAACTACTTTCAAGCAAGCAAGGGTAATTCTCATCATAAAGAAATCTGCTCTGGATCAAGCTGTCATTTGTACTTATCTTCCTGGACATTTCAGCAGCATTCGACACAGTCAACCACAAGACTCTCTTGTCTACCCTCAGGAGCCTCAGTATTCACGGAACAGCATGGGAATGGTTTGCTTCCTGCCTGGTTCACATCTGCCCTGTGCAGACTCACCACTGGTGTCCTACAAGGCTCAGTACTTGGTCCCTTCCTTTTCTCCCCCTGTACCCACTCCATTAGTAAAGTCATATCCTCACATGGGTTTTCTTACCACCGCTATGCAGATGACACTCAACTCATCTTTCCTTTTCCTTCCTCAGATACCACAGCTTTCCCTCGGATCTCGGCATGCTTGACAGTTATATTTTTATGCATGAGTGCTCATCAATTAAATCCCCAGCAAAACAGAGCTGCTGGTCATCCCAGGTGACTCATCTACAGGTCAAGATCTCAAAATAACCCTCTGCTCTTCCCTTCAGCCACTGCTCGGAAACTTGGCGTAACTATAGACAATCAACTGTCTTTCTCCTTACATGTTGCTAATGTTACTCGTTCTTGTCGATTTCTTCTCTACCACATCCAAAGGATTCAAACATTTCGTCCACACAGGCTGCCCAGGTGCTAGATCAGTTGTTACTGAACTCTCTGCTGGCAGGTCTTCTTCTGAACACTATATTCGCAGCTGCACAACTTGTGTTCAACCTGGCCAAGTTCTCCCACACCACCCCACTGCTGCGCTCCCTTCACTGGCTTCCAGGAGCTGCACGTATCAGATTCAAAACATTGATGCTTGCCTACAAGGCCAAAAATGGACCAGTGCCACCTTACCTAAGAGACCTCATCACATCTCGCACTGCACCACGCTGTCTGAGATCCTCCAGCACTGCTCGACTGGTACCACCTTCTCTCAGAATGAGGGGTAAGTATACTTTAAAGATTTTATCTGCTCTGCACCGAAGGTAATGGAATGAACTTTCCTTAGATGTCCGTACAGCAGAGACACTGGCTATCTTCAAGCGATGGTTTAAGACCTACCTCTTCCTGAAACACTTGAATTAGAGTCGTAGTCTGATTGATATTGTTTGTAATCTGGCGTATCAGTGTAGATTTATTCATTGCTAGAGACTCAAAGCACTTTTGTACGTTGCTCTGGACAAGGGTGATTGCTAAATGCCACAAATGTAAATGTGAATGTAAAAATCATGTAAATCTAACTGCTGGCTTGGGGGTGAGAAGTTTCTCTTTCTCCACAAATTGATTGATCTTTTGGTTGTCAAAGTCTTCACTCAGATAAGGATCAGGAAATTGTTCCTCCCTCATCAGCCTTTGATGAGCCCATACGCAACGGCAGCTGCTGTGGATACATTAATGTTTTGTTATGCCTTTTTTTTTTTATCTTGTTAACAGGCTGTTGTTTAATATTTTGATGTGAGGTGTAAGAAATGTTAATGTTCCATTGTACAACATATTGTAACGTATAAAAAAAGAATGATGTTTTTTAAAAAACATAGACTGTGAACAAAAACTAAATAAAGACCAGGAAAGATTCAGGTTTGGTACATAACAAATATTTAATATGATAAACAAGGCAGGGAATGCAATTTAATATTTAACGTGTAAATACGCAGGCCTACTCAATCACAGTGATATTTGTATAATGATAATTTAGCATTTAATTCATTTTATATTTGAATGTGTGCGAGTGTGTGTTTGCACGTGTATGTCTGTGTGTGTGCTGCAAAATATCTGCTAGCAAGAGTTCATAAACCCTACTAATCAGTCAAAACCAACATTTAAACAATTCATTGCTTTGCTTATTTCTTTATCTGATGCTTATGACTAATAGTAACTGATTGTTACTATTATGTTTAACTTATACTGAGCTTAAAAAAAAGGAGCAAGTTTTGTCAAAGGCCACAAAATATGAATTTAAAATGTGGGAGGAACCTGTATAAATGTCATACAAGCTATGTATTGTTCTGATACACCATGTGTGTATAACAAGTATACAGTATCTGAGCACTCCAGCCCTTAGGAGTAATATAAACACCATGGCATATATAAGCAAAGATAAAGTAGGCCTTAATTCATTCTGTAGGTCTCTCCTGTAATGTTTATATAAAAATATTATTCAGGAAAACAAACTGTAAATTGTTTGCATATTAAAAAAGATAAATTAGATGAAGTGCTAGAGAAGCAATTATTAAAATGTTATATATATATATATATATATATATATATATATATATATATATATCCTACACCTAAATATGACAATGTTTCAAATATTTATGGAATATCAGCAGATTCTAAATTCAGTGTGTTGACTTATTTTTTTTCCCATTAGTATGAAGATTAAGACATACGTAATACAAGCACGGAAAAACAAAAATGAAAAAAGGATTAATCCCGAAACATGCTCCCAAATAATTCTATACCACCACCCATACATGGCACAATGTAAAATATATGGTCCTCTTATATTGTGATTTAAAGATAACAAATCCAAACACAATAAGTTATTCTAATGAAGTACTAAAAGAGTATAATTATAGTTACAGATATAGATATGACAATCGATTATTGGGTGTCTAAGGACACTATAAGAACATTCACAAAATCAAGTATTTTTTCTTTCTTTTAGAAACGGACAGTAAATAGAAAATAAATCTCTTGGCTCGGAGAATGATGCAGGTCTCTTCATCCCGGATGAAGGTCTTTGTGAGTCAAACAAACTAATATCTGGAAATGTAAACGCAATATTATAATTATTAATTAAATTATATATAATTTTCCTCTGATATGATAAATACTACATTTAGATGTTAAAGGTCAGGTGCTGCTAGCTGTCAGGCTGTGGTCTGGATGCTCAGGAAGCATTCAGTTCTGGACAAAACTTTACTTAAAATGCTAAGTATGCTGTCCCAGAGAAAAAATAAGTAGAAAGAGAAAAAAAAAAAGTACTGTAACTCAGCTTTACATTTCTAAACATGAAACCATCTTCTGTAGCAGATCCTCTGTTATAACAGAGTTGAACAGATAACGGATCCTCTGTTGTTGCTTTTTTCTGTTTGGCTGAAGGTAGCTCACTGGGCCAGATTCTACAGGGCTACAGTAGCTCCAGCAGGTCAGAGGTCAGAAATAATTTTCATATCTTTTTTTTTAAAGAAACAGCAGGGGGAAACACATACATGCTTTTCCTCTGACTGTTCTCCCTGAAAGTTGTATTCTTGAATTTATATTACAAAAATGAGCACTAAATACAGTATTTATTAGTATTATGGAGATTAATGTTGTCACCTGTAGTAGTTTGGTTTAAAAGGTCCATTTTTATTAAGGCCCATATACTTGGCCTGTTCATCAGATAGCTCCGTAAGGTGAGCATCAAAGTTGGGCAGATGCAAACTAGCCACATATTCATCTGAAACACACACAAAGACAAATACATCATTTTTTTAATTGTTTGCAGATTTGCAGATTTCGACTAAAGCTTAGCCAGTGAAGCTGGTTTTACCCATCTTTTTGGGCAGCAGGTAAACATCCTGTCTGTAGCGGCCTTCTGGAGCATTGTACAGCTCTATTAGTGCGAGCGCCTAAAACACAAAAAACACTGTCAGTCACTGTCACTTGCTTTATGTCATTACTACAATTCATCTTTTGAAATGTCTGCATGAAACCTGCGTCGTAGCTGTGATGGAAAGCACAAATGAGGGCACTGTGGAGCAGCTCAAGTTCAGAAGCCGTCCCTGAAAACAGAAGATAATGAGCCATAGTAATTATAGTAATACATAGTCCTTTCTGGTACATTACTAAGAGACAAAAGAGAAATGAGAACGCACTTCTGCCAGCAGGATGACCCTTTTCCCATCAGGCCAGATGACATGGTCCACCTGAGAACGCACTCTCTCCCACGTCAACTCTGGTGTCCTGAGACTTGCCTAGATATAGAGAACAACACCACACACACACACACACACACACACACACACACACACACACACACACACACACACAAAAGATTTTCTTTTTTTTTTTTTTATGCAACGATTAATGCAGCAAATTAATCCTATGTCTGCAACTAAACCTAAGCTCAACATTAACCTCTGTAAGTCTTTATAATCATCCACATTTTCACAAAGTGAAATAAATTCTGAAATTCGGTTCTCACCAAGATATAATAATATTATATTACGCAAACAGACCTACATCAACAATTTAATATACTTTGTGTATATAAAGCTGAAAATAACAATATGGATGTGGAAGTATTTTTGCACAAGCACACATACATACTCATTATAATGTTGCACAAAGGAGCAGCCAGATAAGAGTCTTTCAGACTGTTTAATGAAAAGTCCTTTAGTCCTACATACTCACACTTGTTTAGCTCTTGATGCTTATTTCACCCACACAGTATGAACAACAAGCTTAACTTTGGAAGAGCCTTGCTGCATATTGTTCTGAATTAGTCAGATAAACACAACAGGCAAAAGCTGGGTCTCCTTTTATACCCGGGATAAAAAAAAAAAAAACAGTCTAAGAAGACAAGTGGATGGGTGTAGCTGCATAATGCAATGTAACAGCTTCTTTTTAACTCACCACATCAATCTCTGTGTTAGAGTGGCCCATATTACACACAATGCAGCCGTTCTTCATACGATCCAGCTGCTCTCGGGTTACCACATTTTTATTCCCTGCAGAAACAAATGGTATTGCTCTTAACGAAAATGACTCAGAAACAATATTTTACAGCTTAAAAATGCAGATATAAACAGCAGCTTGTGATCAAATCTTTAAGGGTGGCAGGGTGATGTTAAAAATAATATAGCTTCAAACCAATAGACTCCTATCTAGTTAATTTAACAGAATGTAATCATTTATTTACAACCACTAAGTGGTTGTAAATATACTATTTAATTGAAATATTATATTTACAACCACTAAGTGGTAGTTGTAAATATACTATTTTAGTAGTAGTTGTAAATATACTATTTAATTGAAATATTATATTTACAACCAAGTGGTTGTAAATATAATATTTCAATTAAATAGTATATTTACAACCACTAAGTGGTTGTAAATATAATATTTCAATTAAATAGTTTTTTTTTTCAATGCAAAAAGTTCTGTTCTGAGTGAAAAGGAGCTTGGTGGGTGAGTATTTTTAACCAGGCCAATCAGGCTTAAAAACTGCAGCATTGGCAACCTTGTCATTAGCTGTCTACATGCTTCTCCTTCCTGATTATAATTTATGCCCCAGGGAGCCTCTATTAGCACTTCCCATTGTTGCAGGTCACAGTGCATTAATGGGGCTTCAGAGATGCTTAGAGAAAAAAAGTGACCAAATCATGGGAACTTTGGAAGTTAAATAACGTCTTTTAAAATCATCGCTGTTAGTATTTCATTAGTGTTTCATAAGAACTTGATCTGTATGTTGTGAATGAGGACTTGGAATTGGTGCCACCGGATACAAGTGCACACTATGTTATGAATATAAAGTGCTTCCATTCTTATGCAGCCAAAACATTTGATTTAAATATTCTCCCAGTTTAAATAAAAGGCTCCCCCTCTCTTCTCTTTTTCCCCCTTGACAGTTCAAACGAACACTGGACTCAGCATGCACTCGTAAAAGGCTGGTAACAACAACATCAGAGTGCTATGATTGTGTTCTGATTAAAGGTGCAAATCACAAGAGAGAAGAGCATTGGATGCTGCAGAGGAACTACACGGAAAAACACGCAAGCAGTTAACTACCTGTGCATGTGATCACCATGTCCATTTGGCGCACCACTTCGTTCAGCTTGACAACTTTAAAGCCATCCATGCTGTAGGACAACATCATGTTAGAGAGAAATTCGCCATTAGGTCCTAACTAATAGATAAGTATAACAACTGTTTAAATAATAAATTTAGCAATAGGCAAGATTATGTAGAAGATATATAATTAAAATTACCATTTGCACAAATCACAAATCAGCATTTGATTTGAATTATTTATAACAAAATGTTTTTTACACAAAACATGAGACTAAGAATAATAACAGGGTCATTTTTCACCAGTAATGTAATACAGTATAGCAACCAACAAAATTCAAGTTAAAAAAACTATCATCCTATAATCAGCCAATTATCTTGAACTGGCAAATGATTGCATGCTCTTTAAAAATATCAATTGTGAGGCATTCACCTGTGCACGGGCTTCTTTATGTCATTCTACAAGTTTTTAAATAGGATTTATTCTGGCCCATTCCAAAATCTTTTTCTTTTTACCCTATTCCTTTTTTTTGCTTATGAGCTTCAGGGCATTAACGTAAATTTCTCTTCACATTTAGCTGTATAACTGAGGGCTACAATTTTGAAAGAGAAGCAGCCCTATAGCATGATTCTGACACCACCATGCTTCACTATGGTGTTCTTTGAGGGAGAAGTTGTTTCCTTTTTGTTTACACACACAAAAATAAAAACTTATGCCCAAAACCTTAGGCTGCAACCCATTTTTTGCAAAATTAATTGGGCTTAAATGATTTTCATTGTTTGTGTAGTTCCTGTTGGACTATGCTGTAGCCATTGCTCTTTTTTTTTACTTTAGCTACTGCTAGCACAGCAGTATGCTAGTTTATTTGCTTTTTTATTTTTCATTTTTTAAAGATTCCTCCTACCTCATAACCTGTGTTTTTTGTATGTCCATGCCAAGCAATTCAGATATGAAGAGTCTACACACCCATGTTAAAATGGCATGTTATTTGTATTTTTTATTGATATACAGCAACCAAGATTTTTCAAGTAAAAAACAAGTAGAAACGTAACCTGAGTGCCATACATGTGCCTAAAGGATTTATCATACACATGTCGTGAATGAAGTGAGTCTGATAAACCCTGTATAATATCAGCTGTTTCAGCAGGATCTACACAACATTTTCTTGGTTTTATCTGACTGCTATACTTTAATTTACGGCACAACACCACAGTGAAGTGAATCAACTAAGAGCAAAAACTATATGATTCCCCAAACTCTTTCTAGTATGTTATGATGCTACATTGCATGCTGCAGTGTTTGATGCAATGGTGCTAATAAGCAAACATATGACATTACAATACACGTAAGCCCTTTAAACTAGATAAAAACAAACACACAAACCTGCACATACACATTTAAATCATTTAAAAGTTCATGGTTTTTCAACAATCTCACAACCTGTATTTATGTGGTATTTATGACAAGCTATTCATTTGCATTTCAATAGTTAATGCGATTTATTTAAACACTGATGAAAAAATAGACATTCAGTTTAAATAACCCCTTAAGTGGCAGGTAATATGCTATTAATTGGGTTTTTTTAATCTATGATTTATCTATTATACCACAACTGACATGTATTTTGTATTATATACTGTGGATTTGCGTGTACATTGTCAAAGGGGCAAAACTGAAGTCAATAAGCATTGTGTGTATCTCACCAAGCCTGAAGAGCACAGATCGGGTCGATCTCAGTTACACATACAATGGCTCCCAGAGCTTTGAGTGCAGAGCAGCAACCCTTTCCCACCTTCATACAGAAAATATTGCCTAATCAAAAACACTGCAGAATGAGACCTACAAATATCCAAGGTGCAAGAAATGATGTTTTGCAACCCTTGGTTCTGAAGCGAGCTAGTGTTGACTCACCTCGCCATAACCACAAACCACCACCTGCTTCCCTCCAAACATCACATCTGTGGTTCTCTTAAGACTAAAAATGGAGAGATAATGATGATATGGTGTCAATGTAGAGACACAAGAATGTAACAGTTTAGAAAGAAATGACACACTGATGCTTGTGCTCAAATATCAGTTCCTCATTTACTATCAATTGTAGTGTATATACAATACAAAGGGCAGCAGGACAGGACAGGACAGGAGACATCCGATCGAATTCTGACAACCATGAAAAATGTGTACTTTGGAAACACATCATAATTACTAGCAACTCTTACTATGTACTACAGTGTATGTAGTTGTTGGAGAAGTGAGCATTGGTTTCACATTGCATAATGTGAGTTGTAATATAGTGCTGTGTGGGGACTGGGAACCCCAAACGTCTCTTTTTTTCCCATTGTTATAGTGGTAGAAATTACAAGCCATCATTATCAAAGTAATTATAAATGTTGTGCTGTTATAGTTATCCACTTATTTAAAAGGTCACTTGCAATGAAAAAGAAGTCTGCATTTAAATGTCACCTCATGTTCTGTCAGTGGAAAGGAATATGAGGCTTTGTGGCTCCAACAAATAGCTAGAATCCTATTGTACACATTTGACTAATGAGCCTAATAATTTAATATTTCTAACAAGAAATCTGCAATGAGAAAGTCCATGTTCATTTTTTTCATAGGAGAGAAGATTAATTGGTCCCTGGTTAAGAAACTCTAAGATCACTATCAAATGTCTCACCCATCCAAGATGGACTCCCTGCAGCAGTAAAGGTTGTCAAACTTCTGCTTGGTGACAGAGTCGTTGACGTTCATGGCAGGGACACACAGTTTTCCGGCTTTAGAGAGTTGGTACAGTCTGAAAACATGAATGTGTCATATTGAAGTACAGCGAATATAACACTATCATTTGTTATTAAAAAGCATGCAAAAGAATTGTAACTATTTATAGTTCTAAAGACAATATTCTCTATAGTTCTGAAAATGTCAGAATTTGCAATGAGAAGGTTTTTTTTTCAGTTATCGGGCAACTGTTCACCTATGAACTCCAGTGACGCTCTCCTCCACAATTCCTTGAATCTTCTTGAATACACTGGGGTACTTTTTATATACCCAGTGTGTGAGGTCACCACCATCATCCAAAATCTGTCAGCATAACCCCAATTAATGCAATCAATCAAGTATTAAGCATTCAGTATTAAAAGCTCAAACGACTACTACTACCACAGGGTGGTGTCTATGGATTAAATATCTAATAATTAAAAAAGCAAACAACTTCAACCTAACTGACGCATACAACACATTAAAATGAAATTCCCTGACTGGTCAAAGCAAGAGAGTCATGTACCATGTTTGCTTGCCAGCCTTCCGTGTTGACACAGCGATCAATGCACCACCAGAAATCATCCTCAGACTCTCCTTTCCAGGCGAAAACAGCAACTCCTATTAAAAGAAGCCACACTGTTTAAACAGTTGGACTCAAATACACTGGATTTAAGGCTAACTGACGCATACAACACATTAAAATGAAATTCCCTGACTGGTCAAAGCAAGAGAGTCATGTACCATGTTTGCTTGCCAGCCTTCCGTGTTGACACAGCGATCAATGCACCACCAGAAATCATCCTCAGACTCTCCTTTCCAGGCAAAAACAGCAACTCCTATTAAAAGAAGCCACACTGTTTAAACAGTTGGACTCAAATACACTGGATTTAAGGCTGGTTCTGCAACAAGCTTATTATAAAGCACACTTTCTTAAATACAAACTCTCATTGAAATGCTCTCATCATTGTGCAAAAAAGAATTAAACATAATATGTGCAATACATCATTTTCTTTATAATTTTGGTATTTTTCTGTGCAATAATAGTTTTGTTATTTCTTTTATTAAAATGTCCAATGCCTTTTTATCTTCTTTTGATTCATTTTTATTAAATTAATCTTTTATAGAAATGTGAAACTGGAAGCTTTTGTCACTAAAACAAATTCCTTGTAAGTGAAAACATACTTGGCAATAAAGCTCTTTCTGTTTCTGATTCTTAGTACAGTAATTCCCTGTTTATCGCGGTGGTTACGTTCCAAAACCGCACGCGATGAATGAAAACCCGCGATAAACGGATTCCATTTTTTTATGGTTTAAGCCATAAATCATCCTCCCACACACTTTAAACACACACAGAACATTTTTTGCAAATATACAGTAATTATATTTTTATTGATAAATTTCATTATTTCACCATAAAACAATTCCCTATAGGTTTTTTGGAATATCAGCGTAACAAATTAGGTATGTGGCAAATGTAATTCCAAAATTCGAACCGCTGTAAAGCGGGGGATTACTGTACATAGCTTATAGAACATAGCTCAGGCTATAGCTCGCATTCCATACATGCTTAGATGGATGTATGGACATAGTAGACTTAAGGTTTTACTGGAGTGGTGGTCAAACTCTGGTCCTATAGGACCAAAGCATGGTCAAATTTCATGCTTACTTCAAACTTTTGCATGCATATCAACTCTGCAAAGCTTGATATTTAGCTTAAATCTATATCTATAGAAAGCACAGAATCCTTCACAGTGGTTTCTGCAATTTAAAGTTATCCTTACCAATTTCTGCCAGGGCAGCAGCCACTTCATTCTGAGTGGAGTAGATGTTACAAGCAGCCCAACGACACTGAGCACCCAGAGCCACCAACGTCTCAATCAGTACCTGAACAAACGTCAAAATTTTTTAAAGGATACAAAAAATCAAGTTTGTAAGATTTCCATTTATATACCCATGCCGTTCAATTAGTGTCTGATGAAAAACAGTGTTAAGATGTAGCTGCTAGTTTTAAAACGATAAGCTAGTAATAACCACTTTTAACGCAACTTTCTTAAAAAACAGTGCAAGTGGTAGCAGATTAGCTACTTCAAAGCTGTCTTAAGACTGTGGAATTTTACCTGGATTAAGACTGTGTTTTTTTGGATTATTACTCGCCACAGAGGACAAGTTGATTCAAGTGAAGTTTTGATCGATTTCTATATTAAACAGTGTGATATTGTGTTCTCCTTGTCGAATTACACAATAATTGTACTATCATTGTACTATCATCAGACAAATGGGTTTTGTAGACCTCTGATTAAAGAGAATGACTACGTCTGCTTTTTTCATCGGTCATCTTAAAATGGGAAGGCAGCCACACTTTGGGATTATAATTAAAACGTATGAAATTATGTCAAAAAGTCACAGTGCAAAGCCAGTTTGAATAATATGTAGTGAGACAGTATGACACTCGCAAAGTGGCTTCCACAGCACTGCAAATAAACTGTTCCCTTTTTTCAATTTTGGAATCAAGACGTGTATTTATACTGAAAAGAGGAAGCGGTGAAGCAGAACATACCGCTGTCTGTGCGGTGATGTGGGTGCAGCCGACCACTTTGGCCCCGGCAAGAGGCTTCTCTCCTTGAGCCCTCTTTCTCAATGAGATCAGAGCAGACATATCTGAGGAGAATGAGACAGACAAGTGGATTTAAAGATGAGCCAAAGGGATCAGACTGCAAAGCATGCACTAAGTAATGTCCCAGACAATAAAGACTGGCTAAAATATGATTTAGCCATTAAACAAGGCTTTGACTCTTGTCCTGAAGTGTTCTCTGTATTCAAAAGTGTTCCTTAATTCAGCTTTCGGAAGAGAAACGTATGTTCTAAACATTTGTATGAAGACCAGGAGCTGAACAATAAGTACGGCTGAATACTGCTGCCAGGAGCAGCCGTTAAACAGTCCTGCTAGGTCACTGAAGAGCACTTTCTGCACTATAATTAGAAGTACAATACAGATTTGTCAGCTTCTTCAAAACCAAACACCTATTTCCCTCACTAATATCCATTCCTAACTATTATAAACGGACAATGACTAAAATGCAAATATAAATACTATAGTGTTGTTTATGCAGTGTATGTTGGAATGAGCTATAGGATTAAGTGGGACATACAAGAGACAGTCTCACCTTGCTCTGCAATCTCGATCTCCCTTCGGCCAAACTCGGCCTGTTTTATGTTCTTGACACAGAAGTCACTGCTACCTTTAGAGTTGACCTGAGTCTTTTCTCGAGGAGATGTCTCATCATCTGAGCTGTCTGTGTACGAGGCAGCTATCGGACCAGCACATAGGAAGAGCAGTCATAGAAGCATATATTTAGATGCGAGGTTTTTAATTAGTTAAATGTAAACATTGTTTTTACTGTAAACACTACAACAAGAAAGTAATAGTGCTTAAGTAGTGGCTTTGTAACAATTTCCAAAACCTCATTAATATTTATGAAATTCTATTAAAACTCTCTAAATGTCTGACATTACTCCACTAATTAAAACAGAAAGCCTACTACCCTTTCACCATTCATTAACATTTAATATATCTATATCCCATATAACTAAACATATAGATGTCTTACATATATACCTTTTTATAATTTACATAGTTATGTCACTGTTAATAATCCAGTTGTCATGGAGATCTTATGTGTCCATGTTTTTTTGCTCTATCCAGGTTTTGAAGCTAAACAAAGCAATTCATTTAATCGAGGTGCCTTTATTATGAGCAGGACGTTCTGCAGATCCCAACATGGAAAGAAACAAATAATGCTTAAGATAAACAGGTGCTAACTTGTAAGAAAATTCTAATCAGAGCACAGGGTGAGTATTGAAGGTGCCCTTGGAGCCGGTAGTTTTCTGTACTGCTATTAATCACTACTCAGAATCAACAGAAATACCACTGCTATTAATCTGCTAAACTAAGACTGGATAGAGCAAAATTATATATAGTGTATAGACCTTGAGTTTGAAACAGTGTTCTATTTAATTCAGTGTCAGGTCATTTGCAATAAGAGATAATAATGTAATATGACCAGAGCTGTAGCTGTCAGTGGAGGACTGGGAGATGGAGCGGGACAGTGAGCGGCGGCCCGTCTTTGTGGGGAACTTGCTGAATTCCTGCTTATCCTCTTGGTTGGCGAACTGAATCTGCTGCAGGGTCAAAAAGCATTGCGGAGTTAATCAATGGTCAAATGATCCTATTAACAAGTCACAAAAGGGTCATTATTCAGAAAGTGTCACGGCTTGGATTATTCATTGATGAAGAATTTGAGATTTCCTTCTAGGTATAGCTCAGTATATAGTGGTGAAAACATTGCCTTTACATCATTTTACCTGAGTGTCATTAGTTCCATGTATTGGAATGATTTGCATACTGTTATGAGGCAAAAGTGATAATATGGGTGTTACAGGACTGCTTGAGCCAGTTGCTTTGGATCCTATGAGTGTTTGAAAGTGTGTGCTAGAACTGCTGTATACAGTCTCAGCTTTTCACAGTTTTTTCTTGCTGATTTGCTTTGCTAGATGTTTTGGTATATGTTTATGCTTCACTGGGCTACTGGTACCCATCAGCCTGCCTTCCTCTGTAAACATTTTCTGATTAAGTCATGTCAAGTGGAAATAAATACACAGTACACTGGCATTCTGAGTGCTTCATGGTTACTTCACATCTTCTCAATGTGACCTTTACAAACAGCGTTGTTTTCATTCAAAGAAAGCAACCAAGGACATGGCCCTACTTAAGAACATCTTCATGGGAACATCTTTAACTGAAGATGATTCAAAAACTCAGGTCCCAAGATCTAAAATACAACCAATCCAATTGTTGATATAATTTAACAAAACATTCTACTAAATATGCCTCTGTAAATATACAGTGTCACTAAAAGTCAAAAATATCCATGATTTTGCTGATATCTGCTGCTGCTTTGGTTTGTGTTACTTTGAGTTCCTGTTATGTTTTATACCTATGTACTTGGATATGAACTTGCTATATTTGCATGAATCAGTTCCCTCCATTTGTGAATCAATCCCTGAGTTCAGCACTTTTAACTGCAGGTTAATTTTACTTTCTTGTTCTTTTTGTGACATTTTGCTGAACCTCATAGCCGAGGAGAGCAACTGGACATAGTAAACAGCAAATGCTTTGTCTATGGCGCTAGCAAGTTAAGGTCAGACATTAACATTGACCAATGCTGGAAGAGGACGTAAAACATCAACTTAATAAGAAACAAGCTCAAATTGAGGAACTCTTGCAATCAGATAGAGAAGTGAACAGAAGTGTTTATAGTCGAAAACAACATGCGTTAACATTTTATGCAATATGGGCAAAAAAAAAAAAAAGGTTGCATTCATAAATATGTCTTTCCTTAGAATGCCTATTCCAAATCAAATATGCAAATTGTCAAACAATTGTAATACCTGCATTATAGCAACGTTAGCTAAAGAACATTGGCATAAATTTATGTGTGTGTGTGTGTGTGTGTGTGTGTGTGTAATATTACACAAAAAGGCTGATTGAATAGCACTACGCTTTGGTCTATATCTAAATGATATATTTATAGATACATTTTAAAAATAATTTTTTTGTGAAACTTGTCACTGGTCTAGCACTGCACATCAAGCTTGTTTCGAAATGCCCCTGTGCAGCTAGACAGAGTTTCAAAAGTAACTACAAGCAGATGGGGAAGCTGGCATCAGCACTGAATAAGCCACTGTTTCCAATCCCTTACCGATGACGATACCTAATGACCATGAGTCTGTAGAGTGTGACCTGGAA
This sequence comes from Silurus asotus, assembly GCA_024362625.1. Lineage (NCBI taxonomy): Eukaryota > Metazoa > Chordata > Actinopteri > Siluriformes > Siluridae > Silurus > Silurus asotus. The sequence continues at coordinate 3,290,920 of MU574732.1, forward strand.
ACAGACTACATAGAGACTCTACTACAGAATTCACATTTTACCTTGTACACTTAGTGTTCTTCCACTACTCTTGAATGTGGAGTTTGACCAGCTGAATGTGAGCTCAAATCTGACACATCACCAAAAAGCAGAACTGAAAACTTTAATCTGCACATGCAGACCTACTACAAACCAAAAATATACACATCAATACATGGTTTGGAATGGCACATGATTTTGGACTGCTATAACATGAAACAGGTTAGGAAGGAAAAGAGGGAAATGCTTCAGCAAACATGGTTATAGAACTGGTTAAAAAAGAACAGTCATGCAATAAAATACCTTCAAAACATGAGCGCTAGATGAAGAAAATCCTGAATGCCTTCTGCTCTACCTAGCAACAGAAAGTCACTTGTTTGAACATGAGCATGTGGACCAAAATCTAAAGTGAAAATCTCTATGCATAGAATAATAACCTGATTTAGTTACAATTACATGAGTTCTTGCTTTTTTCGTCTATAAAATCATTTCTGAACATTTGTTATATGTATTCTGTAAGAGTAGTGCTGGTTTTTCAGTCGGTTCATTTATAGAAATAGATTCTAAAATCTAACAGCAAGGAAGGGAGCTTTTTACTTTTAACCAGGTTAAAAAGTAAACCAGAGCAAACTAGTAGCACTAACACATGATGTAGACGAGCAAAGCAAAACGCTGCATTGTGAAATGCATAAAGTACGAAAAATGATTTACAACTGCAAAAAGGTCAAATACATGCCACCAGACCCTACAGGTTTAATATACCCATCCGGATATTCTTAACATTCTCACTCACACTTAAGTTTCCTTCAGTCACATTTACAACTGTTTTCGTGAACTCTGGTCCCGGGCATTCATTTTCACCTGTGTGTATCTTCTCGCCCAATTTAATAAGAAGTTGATCTAGGTTCTAGGTTCGATTCTAAACAAAGATTAAACCTTTGATTTTCTCCCTATCCCTTTATAGGTTTCTTTGCGGTTCTGCTAATACTGAGCTACTCCAACCCTGACCAGGATGAAGAAGTTAGTGACAATGAATGAGCGACTGTGTAGAGAAATTTGAAAATCAACCTCACATCCATATACAAGCTGTTATAGACTAGTAAATGAATTATAATATTTTTTTATTAGATTTATTTCTATAGGGCTTTTCACAACAGACATTGTCTCAAAGCAGCTTTACAGAAGTTAACAGTAAAGGTGAATGGTGTGCATTTATCCCTGATGAGCAAACCATGGCGAAAAAAAAGGCTTCAGTTGATAGAATATATCATAAAAGATAAATGTACCAACAGCTATCACTCGAAAGTGATGCAGTATTGTCTTAATATCATGAGGCATGGATTATATAATCACATATTAGCTTTGTGGTATTTGTGATGACTGCCATAAACTCAACCCTTTCAGTATTCCATGTAGCATTTCAGGTCAGAGATTTGTGACCTTACCGTGACTCAATGAAAACTAAATATCAATGTGTGTGGTTTTCCTATACCAGCTGTCCTTATCTAATCTTATGTGGTATCTCTATTATAAACAAATTGTAGACAGTCCTGCATAAATGTGTGGTAACTGTTCCAATTCAAAGAAATGTGGGGACAAGCGGTTAAAACTAAGGCCTAGAGGTTTGGCTTCCATTTTGAGGAGTATAAATGAGGAAGAAAAGAAAATAGACCAAGAATACTACGATTTGTGGAAATATTTGAATTCCATGCTGGAGTAAAGCTTTGGGCTTAAAACAAGAGGAAAATATGGAGGTGTTATGAGTCAAAACTGCAGCACATGCAATGCAAAGTTGACACAACATGCAGCTTAAAGCTCAATATTTAAAAATAAAATAAGATCAACCCCTTTAAACTGAGGCCTGATGTCCCAGTGATTAAAGAAAAGAATGACGAAAGGGGAGTAAAAAACAACACTGTGACATCAAATTAGAATGATGTTAATTAATTTATAATGTTATGCTTCATTAATTAGGTTTACTGTAGATTATGACAACAGAAGAATTTTGAGAATAAAGTCATGCGAACAAATGCACTATTACTGAGTGTTAATAAAAGCCACAAAGCAGCACCAGCGTGAGGAACTATAGTAGCCTGCTGAAGAGAAAAATCTAATTTAAAGGAAACTCAAAATCTAATTAGGCTTATTTGATTGAATGATCCCGCCTCAATCAAGGTCTAACCAAGCAGTGGGATCAAAGTTCCCAATACCGAATTACGAAACTCTAATCACCGCATTTCTAAAAAAGTCGAAATATATTTGCCTTTTTTTATTGAGATTCACCACAAGATTGCAAAACATACCTGTGTATGGTCACAGTCATCCATGTTCCCTGCCACTAGGTCTTACTCCTGTACTGCCTCTTGTATAGTGTTACCATTGCATATAAATGCGACATTCCCACGAGGGGGGGGAGGTTCCTGAGGATCGCCAATGATCCTCATGGCTAAAAAGTATCTGTGGGAACTGTGGGGTAAGAATATACCACTCCTGAATCACCTGTCTTCTTTCACCTTCTGGTGTACTGTAACACCACCCCCTCAACCTTTCTCCACGTACAAAACCACAAACACACAATCTCACAAACACCTGCTGTGGTTGTACTATAGTCCACTTCCACTATGCAAATTCTAGGTATGTAGATTTGTGGCAGTTGAGTGCCTTTGAAATATTAGACCTCGATCCTCTCCTGAAGAGCAGGTAATAAAAAGGAATCAGGACTAAATACATCTTGTTTATTTAAGTTTCATTTGAGTCTACACATACACATATAAATCCAAACACACACAACGTTTTCTTTTTTAAATCTGACCTGTGATTTAAAATTTCCAGGTTCCAGGATGTAAAGACAGACAGCTAGCAGTGCTCTAGCAGAGACCCAATGTCATGCTGAGCAGATGCTCCTGAGGTAGTTACTATGACCCTCTTAATACCTGCTGGTGTCCTGGCCATCAGCCATTTTCCATAATCCCATGCCTTCTATTATTTATGTAGATACGATTCTAGTTTAAAAATACAAAGAAATTGTAAATAATTATAAAATTCACAGAAACACGCAGCCAAGACCATGTTGTGTTATATAGGCTTTGTACAATGTTCTTCAAATGTATATAGTGCTCATAGGGGTTGAAAGCACAGTGTCTATTATATAAGACTAATTTAGTGATTTGAAAAAAGACCAGCCACATCCACAGGCGGCATGACACATAATTGTTAAACGCCACCGACTGCAAAAAGTGTTGCAGCATCAGGATCATTAATGCTTCACTACAAGCGCATCGTCCCTCAGGATTTAATGTTCTGCAGTCTTTTCAAATCCATCTTCGCTATAATGAACTGAATTAAACTGCCATGAATGACAGTCAGACACACGCAAAGGCAGGTTCCCTCATTAAAGCGACTAAGGTAAACAGACCAAAGGCACTAGGTAACATTAAAAAAAACATAGGCAGGCAAAATATTAGGCAATGTCATAAGCGATTAAGAAAAATGAAAGCACTCATGTTGAGGCTTAGGTGAATTAATGAGTGAATTAATGATAGTAACTAATCCTTCACCAACTATTTGTTGCTCCAAAGCTTGAAGAATAACTTTGGATGCAGGAGGTTAAACAGGGATCTCACCTAATGCCCCACACCATTTCGCTGCAATACACAATGTATTCATTAACCCTGGTTTGTCTTTCCAGCTATTATGTTTACTTATTTGTATATTATATGATGCTGCTTTAAATGGTTTAGGACGGCAGAGTTTTGCACACTTTTGCGGTTTTACCCTGATATTAGTGCCCTAGATCCAAGTCAGTGTTATTAATGTGTACTATACTATTAGTTTCACCACTGTTTGTAATTCTGTCTTTCTCCACTTAATGAAACAGGACTTTGTACATGTGTCTAAAACTAAAAACATGTCTCTGTGTCCCTGTCCCTGTGTATTAAGTCTCTGAAATGCCCGTAATGTTTCATCATGGTCATAGACCACGACTCAAAAAAACTGGCAGGCAAAAAACTCTTAGGTTGACTTGAGTAAACTTATGTTCTGACACCTGACTGTAAAATAAGGATCATACTGCTAAATAAAGCAAGAATTTCAGTCTTGAGTAAGAGAAACAGAGAATAAAGAACAGAGAACAGCAGAGAGAAAAAAAAAGAGAACGTGTGCTTGCATTTCTGTAAAAGCATCTTGAATGACATGATTAGAACAAAAAGGCTGTTGTTCTGGTCTGGTCTGATTGCAGCTATTTAAACTATTGACGCCATCAGAAAAAGGATCCTTGACGAGGTTATGTGGATATTTAAAAGTTTGTCATGGTTGACACAATCATGCAGTGAGCAACAATGTTTTGGATTGCCTATAGGTTCTCTGGTTTCCTCCCAATGTCCAAAAATCTCAGCAGGATTGGCTTCGCAAAACTTCCTCTAGGTGTAAATGGTGCTTTGTGATTAACTTGTACAAGCATACAGGTTACATTAATTCATGATTTTCAGGGAACAGATGTGATTTTTTTTTTGGATCCCAACTAATAAACATGTGAGATGCCTCAACTCACAGTCCTGCTTCATTGACTTGCTGACTTGTGAATTCACTGAACCACTGGCATGCGTCACTGACCCTGTTTTTTGGCCCTGATTTAACCTGCGACCCTTGGTGCTTAAGCAACCCTGTCCACAGGGAAGTACGTGTGTTTACTTCAATATCTGCCTGCCTTATGGAAGTCTGGCCTTGTTCTATGTTCCCCAGGACTTGTTACAGCCCCAAATCCTCCGACAACACCATTTGTTTAGCTCATGTCCGATTCCATCACTGGGCCCTACTTTTTGGGGGGTTTTTTATTTTATTTTAAAACTATGAATTATTTCTGTCTACTTGTTTAATCTGTTAAAAAATTATGAATCAGGACAGGACAACTATAATCATTTCAGTGTGCCTGTTAAATATACTTTGAGTAATCATCCTTCCTGTTCCACCTGCACAATATTCAACTTCTCCGTGTTCGGCAGTCCTGAAATTCCATGACTTGACTGAAATGAGACCAGCTGTAAACCATTCAGATGAACGCTTGCAATGTAAAGGAACAACAATATCTGAGTAATCCTCTGTTGTCAAAGAAAGCTTGTAAGTTTAAAACCCAAAGCTTCAAACATAATAGGTCTTTTCAATACATATACAATGCTTTCCATATATCCAGCCCACAAATGAAAGGAGTTCCATAACTGTTTAAACATTGTCAAAGAAAAATTAGTTTTATTGTTTCCAAATCAAACTCTTAATATTTCAAGAAAACATTACATATTAGCTTTGGAACAGTTGGATAGGCTAAATCAAATCTTGAGTAGGCCTATTCGTAGAAAAACAAAGACACGCTATTGGTGACGGCGAAATATCTGATCATCTAAACTGAGAAAAAAACAAAACGGAGAGGAGAAGAAGAGAGCAAAGTCAGCGATGAGATCTCAGTAGGTAGCACTGAACCATGGCCTTATTCCAACTCATGGACTGTGAAGTTCAAGGAAAACTGTTCCCATATGAATTCGTGTGTCATATTTCTCATTCAATGCAGCAAAATCTCTTCCCTTGTTGAAGTTCAGGTCACCCAAATCACAACAATACTGCTCATAATAAGACCGAAAGGATCTCCCGCAATTCCTGTAATGAAAGAGAATAGGCCTAATGCTTGCAAAGGAAACAGTGCATGTTTTGTTTAGGTCGCTGCAATTGTCAACAGCGATGGGGAGGATTTTGCCTGAAGGTATAAGCAGTCTTGGATTCTGTGATATTTGACCTGTTGTGAATTAGTACTGGTTATTCAGAGGGTATTGGAAATGAAATTGTGGTCTTACTACATGCCGTGTTACTATTTAGCTATATTTTAAAATATGAATAAACAATTATTAAGCCAAAACATTACAAAGGGAAAAGTCAAGCCGCAAATTCACCATTACAATTGATATGTAATTTTTGTTGTTAGGGATTTAAGAAGGAATAAATGGGATTTGGGTGTCTTGTTCACATGCTTGAAAAAAAGATTTATCCCATCATTAATACAAAAGCATTATTTCTTATGTAAAATCACATCTTCTTGCATTTCTTTACATTTCACCGCAAGTTGTATTCTGTAAATAACTATGGAACAAATAATATATTGGATCTTGAAGCGCTGCTGGTTACATCTTTAATTCACTATATATAAAGCCAGTCAGTCTAGAAACAGGAGGCACTGAATAGAATGTTGAAGAGCAGCAGGAATCTGCATGTCGATCTGTTGTATAACCAGTTAAGAAGTGAGTGGGCTGAAGAGTGGAGTTACTCAACCACACATACACACAAGTGCGTGTGGACACACATAGGCTTCTGCACACGTATGACCTTCTGGCGACTTGATGCACAAAATTGCATACTGCAATCAAAATTATTCATTGTCTGCAATGAAACAGAACTGTGTGATTGCACGATAATCTGCCACAACATTAAAACCACCTGCCTCATATTGTGTAGGTCCCCCGGTGTGACACCAAAACTCTGGCCCACCAAAGTCTGGATTTCACCAGACTTCTGATGGTGTATTGTGATATCTTAAAGCAACAGATGCTTTAAGTCCTGTGAGATAGAACCTCCATGTACATAGGAACACATTCCACAAATGTATGACTGAAATAAGATCTGGAGAATTTAGAGGCCAAGTCAACACCTTGAGCATTTGGATATGATTCTCAAACCATTCCTGGACAATTTTTGAACTGGCGTAAGGCACATTATTCTGGTTGCCATTTAATAACACTTTGAAGATGAAGGTGTGCATTTGGTCCCAAACAGTGCTTATATAAATGGTACGTGTCAAAGTAACATCCACATGAATGCCAGACCCACGGTTTCTCAGCATGAACATTGTCCAGGGCATTACGCTCACAGCATGGGCACTCTTTTTCAGCCATTTGTGAGATTGGACGAGTCAGGCTAGCTCCCCATGCACATTAATTGGCCTTAGGTGCCCATGACCCTGTTATCAGATCACTGGTTGTCCTTTGTTGGTGCACTATTGGTATGTTCTATTGCATACTAAGAAAACCACACAAGGGCTGCAATTTTGGAAATGCTCTAAACCAAGTCCTCTAGCCATCACAATTTGGCCCTTGTCAAACTCTCTAATATAGATACGCTTGCCCAGTTTTACTGCTTCTAACACATCAACGTTGAGGACAAAATGTTCCCTTGCTGCCTCATATATCCCACCCACTAACAGGTGCCATGATAAAGAGATAATCAGTGTTTTTCCAATTTACCTCTCAGTAGTCATAAAATGATGCCTTATCTGTGTATATACAGTATCTCAAAAAACTGAGTACACTTCTCCCATTTCAGTAGCCATTTTAGTAGATCTTCTCAATCGACAATACTATAGAAATGAAACTTGGATATATATTTTAGAGTAGTCAATGTGTAGTTTGTGTAGCAGTACAGATTTTCTGTCCTCAAAAAAAACTCAACATACAGTCGTTATTGTCAAAATAGCTGCCAACAAAAGTGAGTACACCCTAAGTGATAACAGCTGTATGTCATGTAACCATGCAATGCCACAGGTCCTATTCATCATGTTCATGTTTCTCTGCTTGACAGAACCTCAAAAATGTGTGCATCTTATATTAAAACTGTTCAAATTTGGTGTTTTGAGTACAATTCTCTCATACTGACCACTAAATGTTCATCATGGGACCTCATGGCAAAGACTCTCTGAGGATTTGAGAATTAGAATTGTTGCTCTCCACAAAGATGACCTTGGCTACAAGATTATTAACACCCTGAAACTGAGACATACAGAGGTTTTCCAAGACGGTTTCCACTCAAAACAGACCTCGTAAGGGTTGATTAAAGAAGGTCAGTCCTCGTGCTGTGCGTCAGGTGCAGAAGCTGCTTCAAAAACAGACACGAGTTCTGCAGCATTGCTTTAGAGGTTGCAGAAGCAGACGGTCCACGTCAGTGCTCAGACACACTGCAACAAGTCTGTTTGTATGGCCGTCGTCTTAGAAGGAAGCCTCTTCTGAAGCTTCTCACAAGAAACAACAGTTTGCTGAAGACAACCTCTGCAAGAGCATGAATTATTGGAACCATGTTTGATTGGCTCAGATGATGTCCAGAGAAGTACATCAGAAAATTGTGTTTTGCCTACAGTCAAGCATGGTGGGGGTAGCATCATGGTCTGGGGCTGCATGAGCGCTGCTGGTACTGGGGGGGGCTGCGGTTTATTGAGGGAAACATGGATTGCAACATGTACTGTGACCTTGTGTGATAGTGTGATCTTGTGATAATATTACAAACATGTTTATTTCATATCGGTTATTAAATGCTGGGACACTCCTCAATCAAATCAAATGTATTATTATTATTATTATTACCCATAATATACATTCTATAATTAGTGTCTAAAAACAAAACCTTCCCAGTAGTGCGCAGACCCAAGTGCCATGGTTGGAAAAGATTTGCATCACAATCCATAGTCTAATTATGGAGTGAACATTGTTTCCACAATCACTTCTTGGAAGGTTCTTCGGAGTAAAGCTTTATTCACGCGGAACGAAATATAGAATAACATCAAACAATTCCAAGAAATCTTTGCCTAAAAAAAATCCATGTTTTTATTTTATTTATTGTTTGCTCCATCTTGCATCTTTACATCATTTGATGTGTAGTTTGGACTGAATCTTAGAAGATGACATGTTTGCTGGTGTGCACCTGTGACTAAATAGTGATCATAAATCAAGGTGATTGTTGTGGTAAATAAATGAGCAGATGAGTAGCATTGGGAATGTGTAAAGAACTTGGATTAACGTAGACGTTCCAGGTTAAGCTGCTTTTTCGGAGAAACCTTTCAGTTCCTGCAACCACGTCCTTGTTATGAATGAATACACGCAGTGTTGATGGAATAACAGGCTGAAGTGAAGCATCTCTTACCTTCTTGAGGCTCTTGTGCGTGTTGACTGCAGTGAATGCGGCGGGCAGCTCGCCGGCGCTCGCCTCGCTCTTCTTGCACACAGTCAGCGCTGAGTACTTCTCCGCCACATTCTCACTCTCCTTGAATTCTTTACTGGCCTGCTTTACCTCCGACTTCGAGTCCACCACGGCGTCCGTCATGATGCTCTATTAAATGAAAAACGCGTTCGAATAATTCGTGCGATCGCCGGTATTTCCTCACCTTATACGCCTCGGAAACTGTAACCTTCCGTGATGTCCTCTAAGCCCTAACGCTGTACCACTGTAGAGACAAGCGAGACAAGAGATTACACCAAACGCGGACTGGAAATCTCCCGAATTAAAGATGAAATCGTTAGAAATATCGATGCATACCACCAGATCTATTTATCCACAAAAGTGATTTTGCGGCTCAAATGCAGATGATCGCAGATTATTCGGGTTTCTGGTTGTCCGGCTCGCGATAGGCAGCATCAGCTGTGGGCGGGGCTTCGAGGCAAAGCACCCAAGCACCTGCACGCAGAGGAAGCGCGTGGGATGGGCGTGGCTTTCCATGACCTCACAACCATCAAGCGAAAACGCTGCTTGAAGCTCGTGTCCCAAATACAGTCGTAAAAGTGTGCACTTTGGTGACGTCCACAATATGCAAAACTCGCCTGATTTCTCAAGAGGGCACGTGAGTTGAAAAAATGATGCATTGAAAGAGTCGGTTCAGGCTTTGTTACGGCACATAGAGAGCACAGCATGATGTGAACACATCATGACAAATACAGAAAGCAGCTCTGTTGGTGTCTAAAACGTGTCAGGGGCTTGGTGTGGTTGAACATTTGTCAACAACAACTTATCAGAGTTAATTCACTTAGTGCAGTTTAAAATGACTGCTTTACATAAAGGACAACACAACATAGCTTTTAATAGGCTGGAGTTAGGTTTCATAGTGTGCAACTTCCGTGTAACAAGTTACTTCCCGTTTACACTTATGTCACAGCAGCTGCAAATAGATGTTTTCACCCAAACAACCTCGAAAGATCATCTCCTGAAGGCAGAAAAACCCAGATTTACAGCTTTACCGCTGATTATTATAAAGTGCAGACATTACCCTCCTTCTAATAATGCTAAAAAAACATTCCCTTATAGAAATCTAATATTAAAGTCATTTTGTAAAAGCCAGTGATAATCACCCACAGGCATTCACAGCTGTGCCTATATTCAGTATAACCACATGGCTGCATCTGTAATACTGCTGTTATATCGGTTTTATAAATAACAAATTAGTATAGTGACACTGACAGACACAATATAGCAAAGCGATTAGCTTATTTTTGCTCCATGAATGGAAATAAACACCACTCTCACTGATAACCTGTTGGATTACAATGTTTTACTTCAACAGGCAAATTATGGAGTAAGAACGAGAGCTTTGAGGATTTGGACTGTAGTCAATGTCAACAGTCTGCTACACTGACTCGGGACTACAGTTTGCTTCTGATCACCATCACTGCACCCCGCAACATCGTTCATCTGCAATAAATGGACGTTCGGTGCAACCCAGATGAGGACAGGTTCCTTCTTGAGTCTGGTTCCTCTCAAGGTTTCTTCCTTATGCCATCTCAGGAAGTTTTTTCTTGCCGCAGTCGCCAACGGCTTGTTTATTATGAATAAACTTACACTTAAAAATGAATAAGATGTTCTTTATATCACCACATTAACTGTGTAAAGCTGGTGTGAGACAATTTTCATTGTTAAAAGCGCTATACAAATAAAAATGAATTGAATTTAGACATTCTCTTTATCTCAGTGCCAGTGAAAAGAGCTTCATTTCCTCCTTTTCATCATATGATGAAGTTTCATTCATAAAAATTCCACTGTTGCAAGACTTGAGATGTTGCACATTCTGAGTTTTTCAGAACCATAACACAGAATTATTTTTTCAATATTTTAGTTTGATAAAACATGGCTTTCATGATTACAGACAGAATAGACATCAATGCATGGGTATTTGAACATGTTCACCCAAATAAAAACCTTGTACCTGCTACAAAAAAAAATAAAAAAATAAAAAAATAAAAAACATTTGCTTTTCTGTTTTCCCACAATTTTTTCCCCCTCGTATTGGCCCATTTACATTTAGGGCATTTGGTAGACCCCCTTATGCAGAGAAGCAGTGATCCCATCTATACAACTAAGCGGCTGGTTTCATGTTTATAAACATGAAATCAATTAGCCAACTGTGAATTTGCCAATTAGAGCTTAGTCTTGTAATCAAAAGAAAAAAAAAAAGAAAAAAAAGGAAAAAAAAACACAGACTGCATGAATTTTCAATGCTTCACAATTTGTTTTGTTTTTTAAAGTCTACTTAGACTACCATACATTTTGGGTATTAATTGAACATCACAACAGAGTGAATGTATAGGATGAAATATGAGGTGATAATAAACAGGCCTTTCTAATGGTGTAGCTTAAACATACCTGTAAAGTAATGTGAAGAAACCAGTGCACACATTAGTGAACTGAAATCTCTGCTTTCGGTCCACAGAACTAAACTAATTAAAAGACAAAACTGAACTTAACAGAATTAAGATCATTTATAGCCTTTAACAATGCAAAAAGTCAGAAGAAATAAAATACAATTAAAATAATATATATTTCTATAAAAATAAAATGATTACACAGAATATGCAATGTGCCACTGCATAATTTAATTAAAACTGCATTATCTGAAAAGACTTTAGTGTTTAATAAAAGTATATATACATTTGCCTGCCAACAAGGTCTTTTTTTTGTGTGTGTGTGTGAAAAGGGAAGACATACTGGTAGCGCAGGCATACTGGCTAACTCAGCAACTACAAAAGAGGTTTCTCAGATTACAAATCCTGGTAATATCAAAATTTTAAAGTTACAAAGTCTTCACATTACAAGCAATTATGTACACGGGTGAGAACCGCCGAATCAGAAATCCCGCAATGAATAGACTAATTTGCTAAATTCTTTGCCAACTACTCTACAAGTTTCAGTTAATACAGAATAAATTTGATCTTCCACTAAGGATAATAAAAAAAATACAAATAATAAAATTAAATTAAAAAAACACTACATTACAGCTTCACCATTGTTACATTTAAAACTATGCCAAACACCAAAATTATAGAACTCCACACAGACTTGCTCGATGGTTTAACAGGAAGAAGTCACATTACATAAACTCATGTCCCTATATTCACCTCACACTTTTCAAGAACAGCGAAATATGTTCACTAACCCAAAAAAAAAAAAAACAAACAAAAAAAAAAACGGTATGCTCTTCACTAGTGTTAATGGCAAAACTGAAGGGATGCGAGAGACACTGTATCGCCCTGTTGCTCTACAGTTGCATTAAGAAGTGCTCTTCATTTTTTTTTTTGGTGCCGTTTGCTGCTACGATACCCGTATTATCTGGGTCACTGTCTCTTCTGTTGCCTGATTCTGCTCCTGCTGCTCCTACAAAGAAGGAAGGAGGTTTGTGTGATCAGTTGGATACATTATTACATACAAACTAAACGCTAAGACAAACCAGTATACGTGAACGCACAGCTGTGTGCGAAATGGTGAGCACATCCTAAATAATTACACGAGGTAATTAATACATTCACTAATTAAACACTGAGAAATTTTTGGAAAGGGGAGTATAAATTTTTTATAGGTTGCTGTTAATGAGCGGAAAATGAATGAACAGGAGATGAGACAACAGAACGCGACGACACGAAGGAACAATGAGTTTTATGTGAAGCCAAAAGAAGTTGTTGAACATTTTACTGCTGTCATTTATTTAAAAAAGGATAAAATCACAGCACATGGCAACAAAAAAAAAAAAAATGAGCATAAGCAAAGTGTACAAAGCAAAAAAACATATGAAGGGAATGCTCACAAAAATGAACAAAATAAAACAGAGGAATGCAGCAGTAATTGGTAAATCTGACTTTTTTTTTTTTTTTTTAAATAAAAGGTAACACGATTCCAGATGCTTTAATACAAAAACATCTCAAAGTATTTAAGCACCTATTTTGATATTCTAAATAACATCTGATATTTAATGTCAGCATATAATTGTATTGCTAATGCAAAATGCTAAGTGTTTTCCTTTCTTAAACAATCTCATCATGAACACTGTATTTAAAAGCACAGATGTAAAGAAAGATTGGAGGAGGACTGCATGCCCTTGGCTGCTACAAAGCTGTCTAGAATCTCATTTCACCAGTATGTACAATAAGTTCTCCCAGGTTTAGATTTCATTTAAAATGTCTGGTTTTAAACTGCTGATGAAGCAACAAAACACACATGCACAAAAGCACCGGTGATAAACACTTAGGAAAAGCGATGTTTCAGCTAATCAAAAGAGATGGAGGTGGACACAGTGTTGTCCGATGCGTGCATAAGCAAGGCGAGAGGAGCGCTCGGCAGCCAATGAGAGCAGAGAACAGCAGCTAAGCAAGAGACATGTTGTGCTCAGGTAGCCAGTGTGAGCTCGCTCTGTGGAAATCTTCCTGTTTGACTCCGGCCTGTTCCTGACGCCTCACCTGCATTAGAGCCATTTCTTCTTTTTCCTTGGGAGAAAAGAAGCGGCCTCCATCGCCCCGCTTTCTCTGCATGGCGTGCCTGTGTCGTGACTCGTGAAGGTATTTCTGCAAGAAGGAGAGAAAGAATTAGGTCAAGCAGGCTGGGGTTTTTGAGCATTACAAAACAATTATTACAGCTAGACAGTGTAGTAACAAACCTTGTGTACACATTATATTACGATTATTAGCCACTTACTCTCCTCTCTTTGGGAATTTTGCCCTCAGCCTCCAGTTTAGCACGAGCTTGTCTTCTTTTCAGGATGCGGTGGTACTGTTTGGCATTGACATAAAGTGGCTCTTCCTCCAGCATCTCAGCACCAGGCAGAGGGATCCTTTGGATGGTGGGTACTGTGCCTCCTCCACCTGGCATCATCTGACACACAAGCCCAAACAAGACACAAACATGTTGAATTTTGGCAAGGACGGGTGAGGGAGCACAACCTTATGGCAATGACACCCACTGATCAGCTGTGTGCATAATCTGTTAGAAGAGGCTCAGCATGCTTTCATGCTCATTTCACATTTACATCATTTGAATGGTTACTCTCAAGTTTCAGCACACAGTGAGGATTTGTTGATAGGCTTACTTTCAGCCATCACGGTATGCTGAATAACCAGTGAAATTCCTCTTAAAATAAAAGAATTAAAAGAAAGCAGTGTTAGGAGCAATAAAAACATGTGTTTCAAGACTTACCATGACCATTCCTCCTGCGCTAACCATATTGCCAGACACTGGCAGTGTGACTGTGACTGTGCCTTGGCCACTGTTGGTGGTTGAAGTGTTGGCGCCCCCTGCTGCCTGAACGATCTGTGTGCCAGACAGTGTGCCTGCAGGGATTGTGATCATTCCTGTGGTAATAAAGGTAAACATCAACGTTAGCATTCAAAGTAATCATTCCTTATTTAATTTTACTAAACATGAAAACTGAATTAAATAAAGGAGTAATAGGTCATTAGTACTACAGATGTTCCATACTTTTCAGACATTCACTTTACGAACGTTGACGGATACAGGAAAAAAAAAAACATGTCCTTAAAGTGAAATTGGATCGAATCGAAAAAAAACAAAAAAAAAAAAAACCTCTAAACGGAGGAGAGCCTTTTTTTTTTTTCTAAGTGAATTGTGTTTTTTTTTAATCATTAATACATTTTGTACACATGATTTTTTTTATTAGTTTTTGTATATTTTATTGTTTATTCTATAGTATTCATAGCATATTCTTACATCATTGGGAGATATGTGTAGTCAACAATGAACACAGTAACAACTTGCAAACAAATTCCTGGTACAAACGGTCGTTCAGGACGTTACTCGTTCGTAAAGTGGGGAGCGTGTGTACTCTGTTAGGGTCACACATATTACTACTCGACTGACGAAATGCAAAAAAAATGAAATGGGAAAAAGAAGAAAAAAAAAAAAAAAAAAAAAAAAAAAAAAACTCTAAACGGAGGAGAGCCTTTTTTTTTTTTCTAAGTGAATTGTGGTTTTTTTTAATCATTAATACTACATTTTGTACACGATTTTTTTTATTAGTTTTTGTATATTTTATTGTTTATTCTATAGTATTCATAGCATATTCTTACATCATTGGGAGATATGTGTAGTCAACAATGAACACAGTAACAACTTGCAAACAAATTCCTGGTACAAACGGTCGTTCAGGACGTTACTCGTTCGTAAAGTGGGGAGCGTGTGTACTCTGTTAGGGTCACACATATTACTACTCGACTGACGAAATGCAAATATAAAGAAACAGAGCATGAACAAAAGGGATCTGAGGAATATCAGGAATAAAAACTGTTCAAAATAATCTTTAACCCAACTGACAGTCTAATTTCATATGCCAGGCCTAATGGGACTGGCAAGCAGACTAATAATAAAATGAAGTGCAAACTGCCACAGGCTCATCAACATTCAAGAGCTCACTTAATTTGTAACTAATTTATACAGATTGTTTAACAGGCATTAAATGAAATTCAAGTAGCTCCAGCACTTACACCACATACCCACTGAGAGGACAAAAGAGAAAAAAACACACAGACACACACTGTGAGCGAGAGAGAGAGAGAGAGAGAGAGAGAGAGAGAGAGAGAGAGAGAGAGAGAGAGAGGGCATGAGAACATACCCTGTTGGAGCACAGTGCCATCTGCATTCACAGGCTGGTACACAATTGTCTGGCCTTCAGCAGTCTGAGCAACTTGCTGGCCCTGAACTGTAATCTGCTGTAATGTCACAGATATTAAACACACATTTTAATTCACAAGACTAGTACCACTTAGATTCTAAAAAAAATCAGGTCAGAAAGTTAAGACTGTAAAACACAAAGAGTGAATGTCTGACCTGATTCTGTCCTGCTGTAATAGCAGTCTGGGGCTGCTGGATGATGATCTGCTGGGTCTGGCCCTGCTGCCCCTGCAGCTGCAGCGTCTGCCCTCCCTGCAGCTGGATCTGGCCTGGCTGCACTAACTGGATCTGTGCAGCAATAAGAACAAAGCAGGGGATACTTTAACAATTGTGTTATGACTTTTTAAACGACGTTGTGCTGGAAGAATTCTGCAAACATACAAACTAAATAATAATCTTATTATGAAATAATCTCGATATGATCTTACCTGTTGCAATCCCTGTGCTCCAGACACAGGCACCTGCATAATGGTCTGGCCCTGGCCTCCAGACATGGCCTGTACCATGATTGGCTGCCCTGAGGAGGTGATCAGTTGACCTCCACTCACCTGCACCATAAGTGGTTGGCCTTGGACCTATACACAGGCACAAGCAGCACAGTAAGTTTCGTGCTGTACTATAGATGAAGAGACTTTTTCATGCATACGACCATGACATATATAGGCTTTGCATTGCAAGGACAACGACGCATCATAGAGGTTCACAACTCTGGTCCTGGAGCGTCTGGCATTTTTTATTGTTTAGTATAATTAATCAGCAAATTTCTATCTATCTATCGATCGATAGAATATAAATACATAACAAAAATAAACAGAACTCCAGGACCCGTGCTGGGAAGCATTCGTTTTTTTTGTTTGTTTTTTTCTCAACTAAGTAAATGCAAACATGATGCATCGGCTTAAAGCAGAAGAACAAATGGGTGGGTAATGAAGGACTGCACTGTTCACATGTTTAGGACAAACATGGTCAGTATTAGAACATGCTTAAGATGACGCATTCAACACAAGTTTGCAGTAAAAGATAGATATAACATTCTACTCTAATACAGCATTCTGACAAATACTAGGATCTTTATTATCACTCATTTGAAGTGAAAGCATCATGCAATGTGCTGCAAACATATAAAGGCTTCCTTTAAAAGAGTGAATGGAGGAGGCTTCTTTTTGTCCTCCGCAGAAAAGCCACATGATGCCCAAAAGAAACATGATTTTCCTCACAACGGATCAAGGCTGAGTTTTCAGAGAATAGATTGTAATTAGCCACAAAGTTACCAAACTGGTGTATGGTTTAATGTTATACTACATCTGCAGAACACTCGTTTTTTTCTTCTCATTAAATTAGTAACTTTTCAATCAGCTCGTTACCCTTCAAAAAAGCACAAGAATAGAAAAAAAAAGAAGTCTGATTGGAGTTTTGGTGCTTTATAACAATGTTAAACATCCACTTACAAAAACTTAACCATATAATCAATTCTACATTACTCAGTGATATGTTTTGCCTATTTCCTGTACCCGGTCAACTGTTTTTTTACAGAAACAAAAACGTTGCATGTACATTAATGCAATTATTCTGAGATCAGAGCCAGCATTTCTACCAGAGCAGTCATTATAGAAAACTCAATCAACCACTTTTCTCATCATCAATGAATAGCCTTATAGCCTTTATTTATTTGTCACATATACATTAGAGCACAGTGAAATTTGTTCTTTGCGTATCCCAGCTTGCTTGGAAACTTCAACTGCTTGAAAAGTTAAGAGTCGGCCATGAAACGGCACCCCTGGAGCACAGAGGGTTAAGGGCCTTGCTCAAGGGCCCGAGAGTGACAGCTTGGCGATACCGGAGCTTAACCACTGAGCTACCACTCCCCCTAATGCTGTCATATAACACAAAATAAACACTAATCAAAGTTATGAACAGTGTTGAGGCATGCTGGTCAGCACACAGCGACACGGACACAAGCTGCATGCAACATGGTGAAGAGAACGAGCTCGGATTTCTTACAACTACCTGGAGCGTCTGCACTTGCTGACCGGCTGCTGTAGCGACGGGCGCTTCGGTCTGCAGCTGTACAGCTGTGACTGTGCCCTGTGTCTGTAAATAAACCCAGATCACCCTGGATTCACTTCTTGCACCTGGTTCATTAGGACTACAAGCTAGATTTGCTCTGGTTAAGAGGTATGCTAGTGGATTAATGTCTTGAATGCAAACACATCTTTGCTATGCAAAATCCCTGAGCAGTTCATTAGGAACATTATTAATAGTTATACTTGGCTCAATTCTGCATAGATGTTCCTATGAGGTTCCGGTCCGTGTTGAGATGATTGTATTATAGTGCATTTTTCCCCTCCTATCCCTACCAAACTAATTAACTACCAAACACTGAACTTATGTTTATGAAATCAGTGGTGCAAGATCATGCTGGAGGCAACATCAGATCAGGCTACATTCTTTAATTTGAACAGTGTTGGTGATCCAGTGACAACAGCAGCCTCAGCTTTCTGCTCTTGGCTGACAAAAGTGGAACCTAACATGGTCTTCCTCTGTCAGCAATCTTAAACAACATGTAAAAATGTTCCTCATAAAGTGCTCACTGAGGGTATGTTGAACTAAAGCACCCGTGATCATGATCTGGAGATGCACCAGGGTGGATATGAACCTCCACCTGCCAACCTGGAAGAGGAATAATGCAAACCTTCTAAAGTGCAAACACCAATATAACTAATATAAAGTGTCAGATTTGGAACGTAAATTCTTTTCGTAGGATAACATTCTTTACTCTGATGATAAATTGTGGGGAAAGTTGGCAGGTACGGTCCAACCTCAAGTGCTGTATTTATAAAAAATTGATTTGACAGTTAACGCAAATCCAATGAAGTTTGACTCTGCTGATTTTTTTCATGAGGCGAAACAATCAAAATCTCAACGTTAAGTTGATCGGATACGAGTACATTTTTGGTGTGTCAGTTTGTCCTACTACTTCATTTCTACATGGACATTAACATCTCAGGTGGACCTTCTGCTTACCTGCTGCTGGATCTGTCCATTTGCTGCTGTCTGTACCACGATCTGCTCGCCGCTGCTCGTGGAGGTGTACTGCTCCATGTTCTTCACCGATCTGCAGCAGAAGACACTTATTTAATGCACTCATTATGCTGGGATGTATGCAGACTTTTTATTAGGAACACAGTGAATAAGGATCAACTGTCCAAAGGGTCAGATCTCAGTCAGGTTTCAGCTGAGGGCGTGTGTTCGTGTATGAGGCCCTAAAGGGGTCGTATAAGGTCTCGAGGTAGTAAAAGCAATGACTCTATTTACCTCATGGAGCTCGTGATAGACTTTATTGATTTATTTTTGCTGATTATTTTTTGTAAAAGCAGTAGAAAGAAAAAAAACGTTATAGACGTCTATTTGTACAAGCAACAATACAAATCTTACTGTATGTTGCATTTAGATAGATAGATAGATAGATAGATAGATAGATAGATAGAGGCACTGTTCAGTACTAACTGGTTTTCTCTTTGCTAGTTAGGTACAGAAACTACACTACATACAGAAGCTAAGCGGCGAACTCAGCTCCTTTGTCCCGAGTTAGAAGCTCTAACATCAGCGGCCTTCTTTTCCCCCACAGCCGTTTACCGCCGGGCCGCTCCGCTCCGTCCCCACGTTCGCGATTTGATTTCTGTATTTATGTCGAGTTAGTCATTTGGTTGGTCATTGACAAACCAATCGGTGTTGTGAAGCACCATTCGCCTCGAGCCGCGCACTCTTTACCGTTTCTCAGCTTGTCCGGTTCCCTTCTGATTGGCTCCAGCGCCGAGCTCAGAAATCCAATCACCTCCGCTCGCGCACACAAAATGGCGCACACGCGTTGGTCATGCAGAAGGAACCTGAAACGCTTTCCACCCACTTTCCAAACAAATCCCGCCTTCTAAATCAGGATTGGCTGTTCTCCTATTAGAGATGTCTTGAGCCAATCCTAGTAAAGAAAACCTACTACTGTAAGCCAATCAGAGCTCATTTAAAAACAGGGGGAGGGGGAATTACTCGGAAAGGTGGAGAGAGTGCTTGTGTAACGGAGCGGAAATGAAACCGCGAGGGCGGAGCCAGACTCGTTACCCCACGCCGCCATTTTGGAAAGGGGACATTTCTAAATGAAATCGTTGACTTGGCGCGTTTGTGGACTGCGGAGCTGTAATTTCATGCTTTAGTTATCGTTTCTGGTTTGTTTATAACAGTGTAACTGACAGAACACTGTAGTAAGATTGTCTGCTCAATCGCTTTTATGGTGATTGTCATATTTAGTTTTGAAAATCTGTCAAGAAACCACGTGTTTTATTTTGTGGATGTGATTCTCATTATAAGTTGCAGCTTTGCTACTGCTACTGTCTTTTTTGTGAATGAAAAATTCTATAATGTAACCTCTAATATGCATTATTATTATGATTTATGGTTAATTATTGTTAATGTTTTTGTCTAAAAATACATTGAGTACGAGTCTCACTGCTCCTGTCAGAAATATTTACTATATACTGGCATGTGTTACATATTTAATAAAGCCTATTTTGTATAAAAAAACACACCCTATAACAAATTATAGGAAATATACCTTCATAATCTCTTTGATTTGCCCCATCCAACATGGCGGATGCGCTGTTCCGGAAGTAGTTCAGGTGGATCTCACATGGGGATGCGTTGATGGGAGTTTTAGTTCATGTGCGTTTGTTTTTCTGACCAAAAAAAAGTAATTCGGCGAATCAATAGGCATTTTGGTAAGCTGGTGTTTTGTGTGTCGCTTCTTTAAACTAATACACACTTGACACACATGAAACGTGTTTCTTGCATATTTAATACAATCCTAATTAAAGTGCAGGTCCCTTCATGGGTTCTTTGGTCTGTACGCTGGATGCTTTGATGTCATCACTACAGAGACGCGTTATTCTGTGTGTTGCAGGTCTCCATCCTCTGTGCCAGGCTCTGCTTGTGTAGCAGCATGTTCAGTCCGCTCAGGCTGGCCGGCTCGGTGGCGGTGAAGCTGGCTTCCTTTCCTCTATCAACTTGTCGCCATGCCAGTCTGAGTGCCAGGAGCTGGATGGGATCTGCTCCTCACAGTCATTCCCTCCCAGGAAACAGGAGGACAGAGCAGCATGATATTTCAGAGGACGACCTTGACAGGGATGAAGTGGAATCCAAACTGGAGGCTCTTGTGAAGTGAGCACTTTGGGTGGGAACACACATTATGTACAAGGGCAGTTGGTATCAATCAGATAACAGTGATATGCACAGATCATTAGGACATCAGTACAAGATTGTAGAATTGCTATCGATTGAAAAAAAAAAATGTCTACAGCAGAATTAGTATAATGAGGCAATAAAGAGGTTGATGTCAAGAAGCTTTTATAATTATTTTAACCATATGAGGTAGTACACAGTGAGACGAGGAAACTTTACTCCAACGTAACGTGCTACATATACAACCTCCATACTACACATACCACACAACACAGAGCTAAGGATTAAAGTAAGTTGTTCCAGCAACATATGGTGCAAACAGACAATACAGAACAGTGCAAGAAAATAGCACTGATCAGTATACATTCTGTATATGTTATACAATGTGCAGAAATGAGAACTAAACAATTAGGGAACTTGTAAACATATTTATATTTATGTCCAGGTCGAACTGAAGTTTTATGTAACTGATCTGTGACAGTCATGTCAAGTGATCACACGGAGTAGAGGTGTGGATGTGTGGTCAGAGCAGATTTACAGAAATAAATAAGTTCTCGAATGTTTTGCTTTCGTTCCAGTCCCACTTGCGGTGGTTGTTCAACGAGAAAGAAGGTTTTTTTTTTTCCTGTCACATGTACATCACAGCTAAATTCTTTCTCTGCATACCCCAGTAAGGTTAGGTAGTGGCAAAGGTGTTTAGGTCATGCCAATTTTAACTAATACGTTTATTTAACAGCCTGCTTTGAGTGTCAAAACACTGTAATGATATTTACATTTAATCCTTTTATACAGTGATTGGAAGCTGTTTATGTATCTGCTTGTACAAATCCAGCAGGTGACGTTTTTTTTTCTTAAGAGAGATTTCACTGTTTTCAACGAGAAAGGAGGTTTTTTTTTCTTGTCACATGTACATCACAGCAAAATTCTTTCTCTGCATATCCCAGCATTAGGTAACTATAAGTTATAAACTTAACCCCTGAGCTACCACTTAAGGCTCTGTGTTCGTGATCATGTGTTGGTTCGATACCCGGAGCTGCAACTTTTGGGTTTTTGATTGAGGCCCTGAACTCCTTCTGCTTCAGCTTCATATCATAGGTGATCCCAGCTTCCCAAACAGCTGAGGTATGTGACAAAAAGGATTTGTGCTGTATGTATATGTGGTCGGATAAATGTTGTGGCGGTTTCTGCTCCCTGAAGTTACCACATGCACAGACACACTCTGGACTAATCTTGCTTATTCCTGCAGTTATGAGAACATATACACATTGCTCATGAGCTTCATTCTTGATCACCTAATGCGTGATTTGTGATTTCCAAGTGATCCTACTCCTGACAGAGACAACTCGAGACACTTTCAAGATTTCCTGTGCATTCGGGTTGAAAATGTTCAGCTCAGCAACTTTAGTGATTGGGAAGGTCAAACGAACGATGTGAAATATGTATGAAAAGTCAATGAGGCCATGGTGAGTTATTCAGGCCCATATAAAAGGATTTATTTTTCCCATTAGAATGAAAGTGGTCAGTTATTAAAAGTGAGTGCTTAAAAGTCGTTGAATTCTATGTATATGTGTGTGTGAGAAAGAACGATTATGACCCTTTCTCATACCGATACTGTTCTGCTGTCTGCTTACTGTGCAGGAAGGAGAGGAAAAAGGAGAAATCTGCCAAATTTCACAAGATCAGGCGGACGTTGAGCAGCCCAGGAGCCCCGGAACGAAGATTAAGTTGGGATGCCATTCAGCAAATCAGGTACTGAAGAAGTCAAATGACATACAGTTTATTAAACCTCAATCAATCTTGTCTGTGTTGTTATTAATTATTAAGTGTGTTGCTCATTCTTATGAGGAAATAGTTATTTAGACCAGAGAAATGATGAATGTGGATTGTGTGTGTGGCTGTTAATGTCCTTGCACTTGAAAAGACAAGAGCAAAACACCATACACACTTTTAATGTAAATTTCCATTGCTGTGGCAGAACAATCGCCACCACCACCTGAACATACTGGAGTTATCATTTTAATTCCTGTGAATGTGATGAATGTGTTTTATGCTTGGCCTTTTTTCTTCTCATGATAGGCTGAATCAAGTCACTATAAAACCGAATGTCCCAGTTTGGTCGTCTCTGTTCTAGAAAATTAAAAGTATGTTGTGTCAGTCTTTATAAATAAATAAATAAAGCATCATATGTTTCTCGAAATTTGTGAACGTATGAAAGTTTGCACGAAAGTAATATATTTTTTCTCAGTACCTGCTGCTATAGATCATTAGATAACTTTGGGTTATTAATATATTCATGTCCCTGGTCCACGAAAAGTTTTCCAACATGCCAATTTCAACGAATAAGTTTATTCAACAGCCTGCTTTGAATGTCAAAACACCACTGTAATGATATTTACATTTAATCCTTTTATACAGTGATTGGAAGCTGTTTATGTATCTGTTTGTACAAATCCAGCAGATGACGTTTCTTTGTTATGAGAGATTTCACTGTCCGTTTTCTTCTAAGTACTGAAAATGAAAAAACTGAATAGAGGTTCTGGTCCATTCTTTTTAGGTACCTAAAGCAGGAGTCACCAGATGAATGGACTGTGCAGAGATTAGCAGAGGGCTTTTCTGTTAGCACTGATGTCATTTACAGGATCCTGCGCAGCAAGTTCGTCCCCCCTCCAGAGAGGAGGCTTAAACAGGACGATAAGGTGTTAACCACAATCACACAGCTTTCTCTTGAAGACGGTAAAACGAAGCAGTCACCAAAGGGCCAACTTCCTTTACCCATCAGCACTGTTCCGGCCTTAATTTCCTCCGAGACCACGAGCACAGTCATTGCCCTGACTAGTGAAGCTCTGACACCTGTAACAGGACTGGGCCCAACTGCTGCTAACCTTCCATCAGCTTCAATAAGGACAGCTTCAATATCAACAGTGGTTCAGGAGGCATTACAGGAACAGCCTGCTTTAAACCAAGAGCCTACAGCTTTTAAAGAGAGAGGTGTAGAAACGGAAGAGGAATGGGATGGAGAGGTTTTCACAGATGAAGAACTGGAAGAACTTATCCATACTCTACAGGAAAATCCCAGCGCAGTAGAACAGAAAGGCCGGGAGTTTTATGACGGCGATGGCAACTTCTTGTACAGGATTTAAATCAATTGTTGATTGTTTGTATATTGAATGTCGTGTTTGGGCTTGTTCATGTTTGTAACAATTAAATATTGGTTACAGGTGTATTTAAAATGCAAATTCTATATCAAAGCAAACATAATTCTGGTATCTGAGGAATGTTTGAAGACACAGGGGAGTGGACTCTATTTATTTTCAGAATATACAGAGCAAAAAAAAATGGCCGATACAAAGGTAATGCAGTTTTATATGTACAAAGCCAGCGTCATGTTATTTACATTGATTATCAAAGGCAAGAAAATTATTACAACCCACAATGCAAAACAACATCTTCAAGTAGGAAACCCCTGTAGTCTTTGTGCTGCAGCCTTTAACCCCAATCGCCACCCGAGTGTGTCGTGACCTATTTTGCTAAGATAGCATGCATAGAAGTACACGTTTAAAATGAAATCTAAAACGCAACAGAGAAAGGGTTACATACATAAAATTGGAAGGAAAAAAAAAAAATCACAAACGGTTTAACCCTAGTTGTTTGCAATAAATTCAAACTCGACCTCATGAGAATCCATCAGTTTTCACGCATGACCCACCCTGAAAAAAGTGACGTATTAATCTGTTCTATCACCTCTGACTACCAATGAAATGATTAAAGATACAATAATCAGCCTGCTTATTGTTAATTATTTAACAAGATGGGCTTAATAATTAGGCACACACCTTCATGTTAGGCACTTGAATTAACACAC
>MU574732.1:3315788-3374330 GCA_024362625.1 Silurus asotus
TATATATATATTATATATATATAAATCTGTGCAACAGAATTGAATGTTGTATATGAGAATTTATTGTACTTCGAGCATTGTATATACTAAAAAAAAGAACTAACTACAAAGCATTACTTTATAGAATGTTCTACAGGACCACTAAAAGGTAGGCAGGTGATAGAATGGTTTAGTTACACTGAGGCTCTCATGAGAAGCAGGAAATGTACCAAACAAACAGTAAACTAGACCTCAAATCACCTGATTTGAAAAGGTGTCACATGTTCTACTGATTTAAATATTCAAACAGAAAAGATGAGAAAGCATTCGCATGGGTTGTGTAAGGGGTGGAGGGGGGGTCTGTCCTCGTTCTCAGTTCAACTGGGCAGTTCTGCATTCACTGGTCTCACGTCTCATGGTCACCTAATCATGACATGGTATCGCGTTTTGTTTTGTTTTGGTTGGAATAACTGGTGAATTCAACTGAGCGTACAAACTCCAAAAGTGGAAAAATCATCATGTGCTAACTATAACTTTGTTTCCTTCATGTCCAGGGGAAAAAAATAATAATTCAAGAGTCCCACCTGCCTGTATGTAGGGCTTTAAAAAAATGTTTTTAAGAATTTTGCTCGTAACTGGACGTTTGACAAAAGCAGCCGTTGGCCTTGTGTTAGAGTTTTGTATTTCACAGTGCAAAAACTGCTGAGCATCACAAAATAAGTCATTATTGTCTTCTATAAAACAACAGTCGGCTACAAAATGATCTCAGGACATATACGGTATTCTTATAGCTACAACTGCAACATTTCTTTACACCTGTCATGTTTAATAGTTTCCCTTCCACTAAGTAAAATAAATTAACCTTCTAAGTGACGGTCTATAATCTATACAGCCACAAGGAGTAGTATAATAACCGTCTACACAGTAGCATTATTTCAGGTAAACTAAATAATCCTTTCACCTTTTTTTTTTTCTTTTTTTTGAGAGAAACTGAGAAAAGTCTGGCCTATGGCTATGCTGATACATCCAGATGCACTGTATCTATGCACTGTATTGCTTTCTGATAAATGTGATAAAACCTTGATAAACCCTTATATTTGTGATAGGATTATAATATCAAATAACAGAGGTGGCGAAATACATCTAATATCAAAAATATATCTAATATCACAGTCTTATTTCATGCGTCTTGTCAAATAATGAGGTGATATGATTCAGTTTTCCCTGGACTAACTTCAAAACCCTAAACTCAGTCACGCTGAGTCTGATCTGCATATTTTACTGAAGAAGGTAAAGCATTCTGGAGAAGAGTTAAGTGCCATGACGAGTACCCTGCTGTTAATTCTGAGATAGTGTCCTCCTATAGAGCCGGCTCTCTAGGCAAGATATTATCTAAGTCATTTATCCACTGGCTGTACAGCTAAAATTCATGAGATACTTTTATATAGCAAAACTGCAATTCACTCCCACTGAAGAAGCAGGAACTAGAGCGGAGTTATTCGAGGCTTGAAGACGCTCGAGACTGGGTTGTGCTTTAGAGCAGAAATAGAAACAGCAGCAAAGATGCCCGAGGCATTCAAGGAGACAGAGAGCTCCTGGTTTCTGCTGGTGCTGACTCACTGCTGTTATTCCAGAAGGTCCTGCAGGAAAAAAAAGAAGTTGATTTTATTTTCAGGTTTCATTTCTAACCCTAGATACATTCTTAAATATTTGTAATATAATTGAAAAATGCACAAATGAAACTTGGAAACTTGGCAAATGACCTTTGCTTTGCATAGGTCATAGTAATACTACTTATCTTGAGGTGCCAACATTCTTACAAGAAAATCTTAGTAGATTTTTTTTTACCCCCAAACCCCTAGTGAACATTAGCACTATATCTTTCCTACAGACAGAAAGAAATCATGATCCCACCCACTTGTTTCCTATTGGTTCATAAGATGGAGGTTTGTGGAATTAGAGGTCAGCAAGATAATGTTGTCAAAAAGAAAAGAGAACTGCCACCAAAAGCAACTGCACATCTCTCAAATCCTTTTTCCCAACACTTCAAAAGACTTCAGTGAAAAAAGCAGACTTTTGGGGATTTTCATATCCTATAACTTTTTATAGTAGCCACTATATTAAACCATTACTATTGGTGCACTGTCTAAGTTGCCATACCTCATCCGAATCCTCATGGAAGCTGGTCTTGGGGTGTCCCACCCCACTGATATCCAAAGGTTCGTCCAAACCGTCTATGCCGTTAGCCTCTGCGTTGTGCTGCAGGACCGAGTATCTGTGCACCAGAAATCTGCAAACCACAGCAAACAGATACTCCTTCATATATCTCTCCTATTTACTTATTCATAAGCCATAAAAGCATAGCAGCTTTTATTAAAAGTATCATTTAAGTCAGAAAGATAACAGACCTTCCACCACAGACATACTTCTTCACTAAAAGGACCGCGGCCACACAACTGATCAGTAGGACGGCGATAACCATCACAATTATAAAAGCAGAATGATTGGACTTCTCTTCTTCCCCAGTCTGAAAGAAATGTTATAAAAATACAGTTCCTGAATGATTTGCTTACTTTAATTGATAATGTACCATTTGGTTCAAATTATTTCACTGTAATCCTGATCATCAGCAATCTTTCTGTATTCTTACCTGTAGCTGTGGTTCTAGTAGATCGCTGACACACTTCTTTCTCATGTCGATCACTTTACGTTCAGGGTTTACACCACCCTCACACTTATCTCCTGGAATCTTCCGATACCTGACAACAAGAGGAGATATTATTGCAATACGGTAATCATGTGGTTCAACTATTTCCCGATGGGATCGATAAAGTATTCGGATTAACTCAAAATCACCCTGTTTTTTTACCGAAAAACGAAAACATGCCCAACATTACCCATTGGTCTGTAGGTGTTCCTTCTTGCCATGGATGCAGAACTCTAGATCATGGCCTTTAAGCTCAAGCTGCTCCAGACACTCTGAGCTGTTCTCTTGGCGGTAATATCCAAAGTCACTGAGAAATGGAGAGCAAAAGGCAGTGATAAGCTTTGAAAGCTAAGGTGATCATATCTCATTTATTTGTTAGACACAAATCCACTACAGTAAATAAGACTGATGTTCTGTCACTTATCAAAGTAGTGTAATGGCCAAACATTCGAGGTGTGCAGATGTTAACATGGCATTGTGTGTTATTGAGCTCATTTATTCCTTTTTAATATAAGGCTAAATATAATATAATATAATATAATACAGTGGAACCTCGGAGCTCGTGAGGGTTAGGGACAAAGACCGGTCGCGAGTTCCGAATTTTCGCGACCTTTTGATACGCCCCTTCCAACCCAGTAAAAACCCAAAGAACACTATACGAAATCGATTTCAATGAGTAAATAACTCTATTTCACTGCAAAACACTTAATTATTAGACTATTTTAACTAAACTTTATGTAAATTGACAGCAATTACAATGCTTAATTAAAAAAAATAAAGTACAGGTACAGTAAAGTATGCAGTAGAGAAGTACAGAAAATACAGTACAATACAGTACTGTATGTTATATTTTATAGTTTAAATGAATAATACATAATAAAAATAGCTTTAAAGCATTTTTTAGACAATTTGAATGAGATAAACCTTGATTAGAAATGTTAAAACTAGCGTTTTGAGCAGCTCGCGGTTGCTCACGAGCCGATCTGAATGAGAGTTGCCGGTCGGAATGAAAGTCGCGAGCATGCGAGGTCGCGAGCGCTGAGGCCGCGAGATCAGAGGTTCCACTGTATAATATAATATAATATAATAAAATAAAATAAAATAAAATAGAATATGAAAAATGAAATCAACTTTCGATAAAAAAATTATTATGGCGTAAATCTTTAGATTACAAAATAGTAATCAAAAATCTTTCCACACATACTTGTTCATATACATGAACAAATGAAAATGTAATAAAAAATTGTAAATAATATTTAGTGCTGTTTATATAACATTTCTGTAAATTAACTAAGGGAAAGTTTGGGGCAAATCTGTAAATCCAGTGTGGACACTGACCAAAGGTAGTCATCGAGTGTGCAGAGACAAGGCGTAGGCTGCTTGGTGACGACATAGTCACGTCCGTTCCAACACACCGAATCTTTCTTGAGCCGCAGAAAGTGCTCTTTATAACCCAGCATGCAGCCATCATTGGGATCACTGATGTCATCTGAATGTGCCAGCCACTGCACGTAGTCGTTATCGCTACCTGACAATACAAACGGCAGCATAAACAACATAAATGACAACATAATGCTGAGGTTCGTTTACATAACAATGAGAGGCAGTGAGATATAACACCTGCATCAATTCGAATCAGGATAAAGGAAAGCCGCTTACTCACACAGGATGTTACAACAGACTACACACTTTTAGACTGACCTGATTTCACCTGTGTTATATTTAATACTTTATATAAATGGCTTTACTTCCAACAGAGCAGACTGCTACTGAAAGCTTTATAGCTAAACTCTGAAAGGCAGTCGATCTTTAAGACCATATCTGAAATGACTTACAGTCACGGGTGAGCAGCTCTTTGAAATCGATTGTGACTGAGACCCAGTACTGGTTGAGCAAGGAGTCTTTGTAGCCCCAAATGCTAACATTCATGGAGTGAGCCCCCGGCTCCGAGGCGAGCCCAGTGAAGTATATTGGCTCCTGGGTGAAGGTGTACTCATGCCAGCACTGGCCCTCGTCTGTGGAAAATCTGATGAAACAGAAACTGGTTAGAACATAGGTTCTCAGCTATTTATGACTCATGGCTCAGACAACTGACCACAAAATTTTCCCACAGCTCACAACAGGTCAGAACAGACTGACTAATAATAATGCTAAACAAATGTGTTATAACACAGTGGCATTTAACAAATAATCCAGAAAATCCAATAACGTTTGATACTTTAAAACATGGGCTAATATGGAGGTACATTTAAGATCTTTAACTGACACCACAGATTTTAAGTAGAGTTCAGCACTGAAACAAAAATAAAAATAAATAAAATAAAAATGCTGATTTTATGTAGCAACAACTACATATTGCAACTATCTGTATTGAAGGCTCTTAGCTTTTCCCGAGTAGTGATTCCATATGGTTAATGCAACAACTTATTTCAAAACATAAAAATCTGAATTGTATTTATTGTTTCTTTTATTTAATTACATTTCCCCCCAAGCATTTCCAAACTGTGGCAATAATTTTGCTACATATCTTCAGGAGGAAAGCATGTCAAAGTTTTTCAGGCACTTTGATTAAATTCAAAGTATGTTAAATGAATGTAAAATGATTATACAATTTACATGTAGATAAGATCAGTTTTGGTTAAAAGCCTTCTCATATCGAAAACCACTGCATAAATAGCAAAACCAAAAGATTAAAGATAATATGGCAGCATTAGAGATTACCTTGTTTCAGCAACATTTTTCAATCTTGCAACATTCAGTCAAGGTACTCACTTAATCTGAGAAATTGGCACTGTGGGGTTATGCTCCACGGCCACCAGCAAGCCTCCTGAGTCCAGGATGGCATAGTGATGAGGACCCTTGAGAGCGCGCAGCCACGTGTAGCCGCCATCATCAGACACATATATATCAGGAGTCAGCACTGAGATAGCATCGCCAACGCTGCCTGAAAGTGAGAGCAGTATTGCTTTGTCAAATCCAGGAAAGATTAACACCTCAATACAGGTGTTATACTGCATAGCGCTAAGGTATCTGTATTAATAATTAAGACACTTTAATCAGGCTATATACTTTGTATCCCATAATTAAAGATAGAAAATGCAATGGAAAAGTACTCTTGTGCTAAATAATTTGGAGTTATGATTGACACAGGTCCAAGTTAAACTAATGACTTAGTTTCCTCATTACATTTCTCAAATTCAGCTAAAACATTTTAAGGGCTAATCCCAAATTAAAGTGTTAGTATTTAAAGTATGTGTTATTTGTTTAGCTTAGAGTGAAAAGAAAGTGAGAGAGAGAGAGAGACAGAAAGAAAGGGGGGGGGGGGGGGTTGACACAGGTCCAAGTTAAACTAATGACTTAGTTTCCTCATTACATTTCTCAAATTCAGCTAAAACATTATAAGGGCTAATCCCAAATTAAAGTGTTAGTATTCAAAGTACGTGTTATTTGTTTAGCTTAGAGTGAAAAGAAAGTGAGAGAGAGAGAGAGACAGAAAGAAAGGGGGGGGGGGGTGATTGTCAGAGCAGAATCAA
Source organism: Silurus asotus (assembly GCA_024362625.1). Taxonomy (NCBI): domain Eukaryota; kingdom Metazoa; phylum Chordata; class Actinopteri; order Siluriformes; family Siluridae; genus Silurus; species Silurus asotus. Next base: position 3,322,008 of record MU574732.1, read on the forward strand.
CCATTTTTTTACTGACAAGACTCTGAAAATGGCGGCGAAATGGAAACCAGCAACACTGTTTTTAAACCAGCACACGTTTCCACTGGTTTAAAAGCCAAACCAGATATAAGAACTTCCTAATGCAGATGTAAAAATAATAACCATGAATGCGGTTATCTTGCTTCGAGCGATTTTTCCACTACATTTCAAATCCATTTCTATACACAGCAGTTTCAGTTAGTTTGTTTGTTGCTAGGCTTAGCATTAGAATTGCATGTTACTACATTTATTCCACTGAGAAAAAAAAAAAACAGTAACAGTCATTTACACACCAAAAACGTTAAAACTTCCTGCACTGCTGAAAAAAATAAAAATCAAATTCGTAATTAACCAGAGTTAATTATTAACAAGTCCTGCTGGGTCTACTGACCATGTGAGCATAAAACTAAATGTAGACATAAGCTTTATGTAAGACTGAGTGTATGCAATTGTGTAATATGTGTGAGAAATGTACCATGAGCAATTATTAGTCCTAGTGCATTAGGCTCAGTCAAAGGCAGCACTGGAACATTCAGCTTCATAGACATACTGTAAGAAGCATGAATATGAAGACTGCACTGTAAGAGAAGAAAATAAAAAGTAGATTAATACACACAAATGTACTGCACTGCACACTGCATTGTTTAATAAGCAACACAAACAACATAGAACTTAACAAATGATTTAGAGCATAGTGATTTTTCTTCTTTGTACATCATGTTATTAAGCTGGTTAAAATCAGACATCTGACTATACAATGACTGGAGGCAGCAACAGCCAATCAAGAGAGTGAAAGAGAATACAAAAGTATGATACTACTATAAAAAAAAATATTCTAGTTTGTTAAACTGATAAAGCAATTATCTATTCTCTAATTTGTAGAAAATTAGTGAATTAAAAAAAATAATCCAATTTATGTGGAATTTTATTGTGAAGTCATTTTAGTAGCTAGTGTCTAACAGGAGTGTTGGTCAATTTCTGTATTTCAAAATGTATCGCTCATGAGACTAAACATGTCGATACACTACTGGTGTCATTAGTATATAATTAACATACATTTTATTACATTAATTTGATCTTAGTAGGCACATAGCGGTGTAATGGATGGACAAAGGGAAGGAAAAGTGCAGCACAGCCCATGTTTGAAAGATTTTTCCAAAGTTAACTTAGAATAAAATGTTCCTACCAGAGCTAAAAATTCTAAATGTGCACTTCCTGTAGATTGGAATACTTTCCTTCACGTTTCAATGATGCTGTGAAATGCTGTTATTAATTAACCATCTGTGTTTTACTGGAACCTCACCTTATTTTTATCTTTAGCTGTGGAATCACACTGGCTGTTCTCTGGTTTCTTCAACGGTACCCACTCTCCTCCCTGATCAAACGTCACTACAGTCTGTATAGAGCTGTCTATGATCGGGAATACAAACAATCAATAGTCTAGTCAGGTGGTTTCTACAACGGTACTGTTCATAATATTTACATTCCAACATATTCCAGCCTCTCATCCACACAGACGTACCTTCGGATAGTATACTGGTCATGAACACTCCTCTGAGCGATGTGACGTTTGTGAAGTCGTTGTCACCTCCTGTAGCTGTGTAGAGGTGGCGCTCCAGTGATTTGGAATACACCATGCCCCTGTCGTCTGACACATAGATGGTTCCAAAGCCAGTGTCTGAGGACGAGAAGACGACAAACATATTCTTATAAGCGTTACGGCCGTTTTTCCTACGTTAAGGTCTTTACAGCGTGTTTACGCGTACGGTATGCCGACTTTCTGTTCTCAATTCTTTTAAATAGGCTAATGTCCATTTGTCACAATGCGTACATATGAGGCTAAACAGCCTTTTTAGGTTATGCATGCACCTGCGTATTGGTACTAAGAACGGAGGAATTCTAAAAACACTGCAGCCAAGATGTGCACTGCCAAAACGTACTTGCTATGTAAATAGGCACAGTCACAGGCACTTAGTGCTCTGCGATTGGACAGAGTCAGCTGCACTTAATTGTTCTCCGCATGAGAAAAAAAATATTGTGGTAGTATCTGAGTGCAACAACAGTTTTATTATTTGCATGTAGTACGCATTATAGAGATGGAAAGTCCCTGTTCATAGGTCATAGTCATATGGGGGGGCGACGACTCACCCCCAGGTTCATCTACATGCATAAAGACCATTTCGTCGTTGGCGGCCAGTATCGAGTAGAACTGTTCATGGCCTACAGGAGGAAGCTGAGCCATGTTCCACTCCTCACCCTGGTCTGTGGACACATGGATCATCCGCATCATTCCCTAAGTGAGACATAACATTTAGACCCGGTCCATGATTTTTTTTTTTACACACCCACATACAAGGCATACAAATCAAACATTACAGAGGTCTCGACACATACAGAATCTTAATACTACGACAGTGTGATGCTTACTGTTCCAGTCATGACTGAGGCGAATAGGAAACGCCCACCAATCCCAAACGAGTAGATCTTTTCAGCGATTTTCTTCAAGTTCTTGCCATAGTCTAATGATTTCATCAGAACAAGCTGACCCCGGTCATCTAAAAAAAATAAAATAAAGCCACAATGTGATAGATCAGCATTCAGGGAATTGCAAAAACAACTACACCATTGGCCTAGCACTGACACTGCACTAAGTTAGTGCGAAAGCTGAGCACTAATGAATTGCAATGTGGCGAAATAAAAGAAACACCCAAAGTCATTTGTGGGGTATTTTAGTTGAAATTAACTTTATCTTTTATAGAATCCACTGTGATTTTACTTCAATCTGAATCAGTTGTATGAATGTTTGAACTCTCGAAAGAAATCTCAGGCAAAATTACAAAAGGACTGATTTTTAGCACAATGGCGATTTGATCATTTTTCATCCTATCGAGACGAAAATCCTTGTGGTTTTACACAATCCCATCTAATGAATTTCTTGAACACAGATATTTGCCATATTTAGTGGTGTTTGTGCTCATTTGAAAGTTCTTCCAGCATTTACGTATACATCACTAAAAACATTTAGCCACTACAGATCGTGTCACTTTATCTCATTGACCAGTTAATTAGACAGAGATCAAAATGGACTGTAATTAAATGAGTCATAACAGTTACAGCATAAACCCTTATTTTATATTTGCATATTGCATAATTGTATGGCGCTGGAAAAACATATTCAGGACCCAATAATTTGATCATATTATCATGTTTGGTGTCTACACCTGAGTAAAAGAAACTCCTTTATAGGGCATTATTGTATAGCTGTCAACACACAAGTGCTTTCCAACAAGGAAACAATTTCACACATTCCCGTTCCTGCCACGCCATGGGTCAACAATACAATGCTACTCACAGCAGGATCCATTCAGGGTGGTGGAGAAGAAGAGTGTGTTGTCTTCACCCCTGCAAAGACACATACAATTCCCTTTGTTAAAGGTCTGCATCACCTTTCTATAGCTACGACTTTATTTCAATATAAACAAATGTCCAGAATTTGTTTGCTTTTCTCCTGAAAGGAGAACTCATAGGCCACAAGCTTAAATAATGAACATGGAGGTTGGTTAGTAATTATTTTAAGTTGTTAAATAATGCATTGCATGCTGATTTATTCAACACAGCTAATTATTCAATGCGGCTTAAGCACCGTTGCAAGGTTGCAGGCAGCTTAAGTAACTCATTATTGTGGATAGAACTGGACTTCATTTATCAGCCTTGACGTAAAAATGGGGGTAAATGTTTTCATATATTAAAACTGATCGAATAATTCAATATCAAATTATTTCAGTCACATTCACACAAGTTTCATTGCTGATTTTCTTTATACTTGTGTGTTTATAAGAGGTAATAAGTTAGAAGTAAAGTGCCTTCACAGCACAGCTAGAGTGACTCCTAAAACGAGCGACTGCTACATCGTCCAGTGAAATATAACTATTTCTTTTGGATTGCTTTCTTTCAAGTAATTAACATAAAACAAATATTTTAAGTAAACTAAAAGAAATAAACTACTCAATCTTGTTAGCCTGAATAAAAATTTCCAGTAACTATTGCCAATTACACTACACGGTTTGAGTTACATTAGTGAGTCTCTGTAAATGTAAATATACAAATTCAAAAGCTTTCTTATGTTTTTACGAACATGCTTTGTTTGAATGTAGTTTATAAATAAATGAGGCCCATTGTCTCTAATTGAGATCCACACACAGCTCTGTAGCTCTAACAGAAACTTGGCAACTCAGTCCGATATCCCACTGCTGAAATGCAGAAAGGATACATGAGCCTTCTCACACACCTGGGTGTCAAATACTCTTTTCAAATGTTTCCTTAGCGCTGAAGCTTTGAATCTTGTGTTGGCAAAGCTGACTGCTTGATCCTGACCTATTTCACAAGCTGTTCTAGGCAAGGACGCGTCTATCAGTATGTGGAGTTTGCATTGGCGACGGGCAGAAGAATGTTTTCTCTATTAAGGTAAACATATAAATATCAAATGTAAACAGTCCTACTATTGGTTCTTTGGCTGATACAGAAGTAAAACAAAGAGAGCAGTTGAGCTCGTCCCTGACTTGCTCGAATAAGTCACATGTTTATTTTGCAATACATTCTTTCAGATGTTCCAGATCACGTTCCATGTTCAAGTGCAAGGACACAAAAACAACCTGAGAATATTCCTTTTAAGAAATGGAAAGGCTGCACAATTCCCCCGACTCGACATGGAGCTGTTTCCTTAAAGAGGAAATATTGCAAAGAGTCTCATTTCGTTTTTTGTAAAAGAAGTGAGGGCCATCGAGGCTCAAGTTTGCAAAGGCTTAAAGGCTCTTACCATTTCACCACACACACAGTGCTGTAGATTTTTTTCCATGTTTTGGCAAAATCCTCTGAAATCCAGAGTTCATTCTAAAAAAATAAAATAATAAACAAAAAGAATATTTTTTATATAATTTTATAATAAGATTTATAAGCTAATACCAAGACAGAGAAACAGAGAGCGGGAAAGTACAACACTGTATTAATGGTAATAGAATTAGTTTCACTAGAAACTTAAAATATAAAGTATAAAATACAGTAAGATGAACAATTATTAAAAATAATGAACAGTAAATTAACAATAAAATATTGTGCTGCAGCATGACACATAGCAGATTTATTGTTGTCACCTTAATCTGAACTACTTACCAGTAAATTTAACAGTAAATGTTTTATTTATGATTTAAGTTTTTAGTCATAGTTCCTATTATCACTTATGTTAAAAATTATAACTTATATTATAACTTTTCTAAATTCCCTCAACAGCCTCACTTTTCCTAATAACTCAGATTGCAATGTGAAAAACGAACCGAAAAGCAAAGGCTTTATAATGGCAGAAAACATACTGACTGTTTAAACAAATACTGACAACCAAGTTCTATAAACATCTAACAGGAAGCTCAAATCTTTGTTAAATAGCGGCACATAGCAAACAGCTTTTTTAATCGGTTCATAATTAGACTCTTTTTTTTTTTTTATGATTATTTGATGCATCCCTCACAAGTCCCTTTGAGTTGTTGCTATAGCAATGATAATGTATTAGCCAGCAACAGTCAACAACTAATGTCAGAGAAAAAAAGAATCACCCAATCAGGTTCAAGGATTCTGTAGCTTACCAGACATATTACAATTTAGCCACGGGTAGTGCTGGCATCTTTCTAAGCAGGACTAATAAGTAAATAATTATCTAAAAATATATATTTAAAAAGCCACACACAGCTTAGTCTGACGATCATGTGTATTAGAAAAAGATTCTAGGAGTGGGGAGAAAAATAAACATTTAAATGTTAAAACTCAACATGCAGGTTTCCTCATCATGGCTGGGATTGACTTGCCTGAAGCAACTGAGGGAAAACAGAATTGGAAACTTGGGCAGGTCTGTTACTGGTTCTAATGTGTTTCAAAAGACACACCCCAATTTGGTGCAGAGCATGCTGTAACTCTGCAATAAACATGTTATACAACAAATTCAAATCATTCTTTGGGCTGCTCTGAGGTGTGAGAGGGCGTGAGGGAGGAAAGGAGGAAGGGAGACAGCAGAACAAGAAGTACAAGACGTACACCAACAATCCCAATCATCATCCCATACCAAGTGTATTTGATAAGAAAGAGGGCATGGAGAACATATATCAGATCAGAAAAACCAAAACTGTCATAGTTACAGTTGTGTGAATGAAACCAATCTGAGTGACCAGAGATGATTTAGCAGTAAGTGATTTCTAAAATGGTTATTTTTCTCTCTCTCACCTTGACACTGATAGCCACGAGGACATTGGAATTTTCGGGATTATACATAATCTGCATGCGAGGGTTGAAAGGCAGGTCTAATGAGTTAAAGCTCTTCCCAAAATCATTGGAAAGGAAGATCCTGGATTCACTGCTTCCAGACACATCTCCTGTCAGGATCACCTGCATATAAAGAACACATTTTAATACTTAAAAAAAGAACATTAGGGGAAGTAGAAAGGTCAGTGTCTACCCTGGTGTCTTTGTGCTAACCTTTAAGCATACTATTTAGATTTTGGATTTAAGTAGCAGCCTGTTAAACCTGCCTCGATATACAGTGTTTAATGTCAAACAATATGAATATTTAATGAATGGTTGGCATCAATAAATGTTTTATTGTTTAAGATCGGTTTACCAAATTCTGGACAGTACTACTACTCGAACTCACCTTCCCAGAATTCTCAGGGCCAATGGCAATCCCAAACTCGGTGCTGATAAATGTGTTGTTAATAAGATCTGTGATGTCTGAGAATGTTTTTCCAAAGTCTTGACTGAGCCGGAGAAAGAAAGAAAGAAAGAGAGAGAGAGAGAGAGAGAGAGAGAGAGAGAGGAGGAGATGGGTTGAAAGGTACAAACATACAGATGTTAAAATAGAATTTAACGATAATAGAAAGTGTGTGAAACAAAATCACAGGCAGCTAAACAGGAAACACACAAATATGGCCATGTTGAAATGTAACTCACCTTCTGTAAAGTTTGGACTGGCCAAATCGTAACATGAAAATGGGCATCTGGAAAGTAGTCAAGGCCAGCACGACCTGGCAAGAAGTAAAAAGAGAACGTTATTTGCACTTCCATGGAGTACGAGCCGGCAATTCTCCATGCTACTGACACAATAATAAAGTCCTATGATCTTCCACATACATAGAAGGAAAAGAAAATTGAGTGTAATGAAGCTATAATATAATGCCTGTAGCTAAACATGCATAGTTCCAGGACACTTAAACGATATAAAGCGAACGGCTTTATAAACCTTTTCAGATAATGAAAGGAATGATATCATATTCATCTGAACTCATGACAAAAACATAGGGAACAAGTGATAATCAAGTAACCCGATCTTGTTTGTACAGCGAGCTATAAAGTAGCAAAAACACTGGTTCACACTGGTTATATGATAAAGTAACAGCTTCAGAAACAGGAAGCGATCTCTGTGCAGCTTAACCACACTGATAAACTGATGGCCTGCGAAAGCATTCATTTTACAAGTAGACAATTATTTGACTTCTTCAGAAACATGCTGGCAGTTCAGTTTCTTTTGTACTAAGCAGTAATACAATGAGTCCATCGATTGAAAAGAAACTTTCTTAGCCAGACCACAACTTTTAGCCAAAACTGTGACTATTTTAGTTATGTTTTGCATCATCAAACTAATCTACATGAGTGCATTTATACGCTGATCATGGTGAAAGTAATTTACATATTATCCTTTAAGTCATTTAAATGAATCTTTGTATACATTAAACTTGGATTTATTAGGAATATCATAAAGATGACACTCACCCCTGTTCCATCACCTATCCAGGCCAGAGCCACCGATCCACTGAGATCATTAAATTTGCTCTGTGAATGAGAAATCAACAATTATAAATACTAAATACTGGTTGAAAAAAATAGAAAAATAAATAAATTACAATGCAGTATGACACTTGCCAACATAATTGCAAATAATAAAAATGGGTCTTGATTGGCCAAGTTTACATACAATGCTGTTAATGCTGTTAACCATTGCACATTACAGAGTTTAGCAGGTACTCTTATTCAGAGCGTCTTTCAAAGTGCTCTGTAGTCTCCATTTAAAAGATCCTCATGCTAATGTAAATAGGTCAGGGACTATGAATACTATCAAGCTCACACCAGACGCACCCAGAAATAAAGGTACAAAACTGTACTGTTCCTTGTCACTTGGGTGGTACCCCCAACGAGTACACCTTTTTTTATAACCAAAACACAACACACTATTCCAGGGCATACAATGATACTATAGGTTTAAAAGACCAGTTCTGGATTGTACCTCACACATTTGTATTGATATGATTAAGGTGTCTAAAGAGTTTTTCAGAGATTCAATATAGCTTATATAGCTTATTTACAAGTGGCAGTGTAATAAATAAGGGTATGAGGTTATACAGAAGGTGTAGTAATATGTACATATAACTGACTAAGGGTATATATAAGTATGAGTATATATATATATATATATATATATATAAATATGGATGGACATACAGACGTTTAATGAGTTTTTGGGTGGTGCAAGAATGCATGATTTCAAAGGGGTGCAAAGAAGAAAAGTGACAGTGCAGTGGTGATTTTTAACACCATATCAGCTGTTCAGTGCAAAAACAGCCACGGGAAAGAAGATATACACTTTGTATTTGCCAAAACGTGACGTTTTAAAGTAAAAAACACAGTGCGCCTAAGACTAAAATACTCTTTTTTTCTCACTCCGAAGGGCATCTAAGTCCCCGAAACACGACAGTTTGATCCTATAACCTCATCACGCATCCCCCTCGCAGTCTCAATTTGATCACAGAAAATTATATGAAGCACCCTTGGAAATCGGACGCTGGCATCGGTGTTGCTTTTAAACCACCTTGACTGAAAGAGAAACAAAGTGTGTGTGAACAGGGCGTTGCAAACATATACAAGTGTGCTTGCTGTGGTTATGTTTGACAGATGAATACGCAGATACAGGAGCAGGTTTTAAAGAGTGACCGTGCAGGTTGGCCCAGCTGCTCGAGTGTGGAATGCAAAACACTACTTCAGGTGTAACTCGTACTTCAATTCAGCTGCCTGCATTCACACACAGCTTGCTTTCTGCTCTTTTCCAAACCATCTTTTCGTCAACTGGCAATTAATAACACCCTCAGAGAGAAAAAAAAGCAAGCTATGACAGATGGCCCTCAATATTGGGCTCTAAACTGAAAGCTTCGAGCCTCTGCTCAAATCTCACGTTTCACCAGTCCAAGCTTTCGGGACATGTTCATAAACATTAACTGACCAACTCGTTAAAAAAAAATGATCTGGAAATGATATAACCTACAGATAAAATCATATTGAATATGGAGGCTGTATATAAGAGTATAAAAGCAAAAACTAAACAAAATATCACATTGAGCAACATTATTGCAGCCATTGTATTAACAGGAAATGACATTCAAGATATACAAATGTGTTGTCAGAATGTAATTTTAAATATTTGTCAGAAATATATAGTATAATTCTTTAAGAGTAAATAGTTGGAGAAAGAGAAGAGCCTGTGGAGGATATTCGTGTTACAATGAAACAAGTTTACCATCTTTAAAACAGGTGGAAAACAAAGAACTATTACAGAGTATCCGAGTTAATGTTATTTTAATATATTGTAATGTAGACCAACATGACAAGGTTATATAACCACAACGTAAAAGTGATAAAGGTGTTTAAATTTGAAGAAAGGCGACAGTATTCGTGTATCGCTGTATTATTAATGCTCGGTAACTGGAAGTCAAAGAGTCCGAGTGGAGAGTTTGACCAGGTTGTATGACAGGCGTGTGGAGGTGAGGGACTGGGAGAACCGGTTTCTACTTACAGTGTGAGTGTTGTTGGATAATTGGGAGTTATAATCCTGTAGACCTTTACAGGTGTCTCCTTGGTCATCTGCGCTTCGCTTCTGAACGCTGTGCCGTCCTGAACCGCGCACCGCAGTCCCGAGCTTCGCGTCCACATTCATGTGAAGAGAGCGCGGGTTACGCGACAGACGCGTTACGCCGAAATCCGAACTCAGCACGACGGAAAAGCAGGACAGCGCCAGAGTAAAGTGCCACAGCCGTCCCATGGTTTAATATCCAGTGTTTTCACGCTCGTAAATTTTCCAGCCCTGGTTATTTGCGAAATTGCCTAATTGCGACTGTACACACCGCCGCCGCCGCTGCTGCTGCTGCCGTCATCAACAAAAATACAGTGGCAGTGACACCGAGCTACCGCTCTCTCCTCATCGCAGTCTCAGCAGGGCTTCCGACACAAAAGGATTTGCAGCTCTTCGGGCGCGCAAAAACAAAAATACAAATCGTATTCTACACTACAATTAAAACTCTGTCAAATCCTGTAAAATAATTATTATTTAAAAATACATGTTTAATGTCTGAAAATCCTGCAGCGCTCGCACCTACCGACTAGGTAAACGAAAAGGTACAGCGGTGAGAGTATCTATGCACCTTGCAAAGCCCTAGCGCTGATTGGCTGATGTGTCGAGCGAATTCGATTGTGATTGGTGCGTACGATGGAGCTCAGGGTTTGTTTGAGCTCCGTCTATAGGTTGGTTGAGAAGTCGCTGCTGAGCGCCGCATGCATTTAAATAACAGCACACAGAATCCTGGAGCCCTGAGAACATCCGGGCATTTGACAACAACAACAACAACTGAAACACCTACAACAACAACAACATCAACGACATCATCCAGCACGACTCATCTACAAACTTGTTTAATAATTTAGCAACTCATTATAAATTATTAAACAAGTTTGTAGATGAGTCGTGCTGGATGTGTTAATTGTTAAATATATTGTTGAAAATATAAATCTTAAGATCAAACAAAAAAAAAAACAACAGTATAAAAAACAGTTTTTCAAAAGATCATATCAGTTTTTATGACGTTGCACAACCGGTTAATAATAATCTTTATGTTGTAGTGCTTTTTTTTAACCATACAAAAGATATACATACTTAAAGAGAGGAAGCTTGTCTTACAGATCTGAACTACACTTGATCTTTTGTGAAAGAAAGATATTCTTTCACAGTTCTACAAAAAGTCCTATAAAATATTTTTTAAACAAAACCCCATGTACCACAATTGCTGAATGTCCTCTTAAAACTTATGGAAAAATTAATTAAACAAAAGTTCACCTTAGTATTCAGGTGACAATAAGTGCTCATGCATGATCTGTGTATAAATATGAAGTGCACATTTCAATAATTGTGGGATTGTATTGAATTCCAAATTTATTTCACATATTCACATATTAGTTTAAGCTGATAACTCTCATTTACTGTAGTCAATCAAATAACATCATGGTATTTACAATTATTTTAAGATTTAAAAATAATATCTAACAAATTAGGAATTTAAGACTTAAATTGAAATAAAGAACATTTTAAAGAACTTAAATCTTAATTTGTCTTAAATATAATTTTTTTTGCATTTATTATTCTTAACACTTCTGTGATTGATTATAATGATGTGATTATTGAATGTGTTATTATTGTTTATACGATTATATATGATTATATGATGATTGATTATATGATTATGTTGTATTTACTACAGTAACTAAAAGTTACTGATCGTTTTAAGAATAACAGCTGCAATAAATTAGGAATTTAAGACTAAATTGTTTTAAAGAAAATTGTATAGAACATCATGCCTTTAAATACCAAAAAAAAGTGTGAATATATTTTCTGTCTATATGCATATATATACACACACACACACACACACACACACACACACACACACACACACACACACACACACACACATAGCTTTCAAACACAACCACCATCATGAAAAAAAAGATGTGTGAATTATACTAATGATAATACTGCACTTTAACATGTGTTCATAGTTCTGTGTATTTCATGCAACTTTATGTATCAGGAACAGTGAGTACTGGCAACAGAAAGAATGTGCCACAGAAAAATTGCTTATCATAAATGTCAAAAAGCTTAATCTCTTCTTAAATAAGAAGTGTGTATGTTGCTAATTTATTTAGTTGTTTAGCAAAACACTATGTAACTGCCATTGCAACAAATACATAAAAAACTAATCCTTCACAGACCACAGATGTTCTATTTGTGTTTTAACATATAAATGCATTTTGTGCATCAGATGCCATTGGTGATTAGATTTTGCATGCCCATGTGATTTGCAGGCAGGCTCTGTAGCATGGGATTTCTCATGACTGCAGTCATGTGATTTCTGTATAATAGAAATCATTGTGTGGTTCTATTACAAAGCATGTGTTTCAAAGCTTCAGGGAACTTACCTAGTCTTATCTGGAAACTGAAGCTGTGAAGATCCAAGTATCTTTTAAGCATTTTTGTAAATGATAAAAGCTATCATGAGTTAGTCAGTGATTATCTAAAACGATAATCCAAAGACAATCTATAACTGATCAATTCAACAGCAAAAAACAAAAAGCAGTTACAAAAACAGCCTGCTAGTGCATCCATTTTGTTATGCTACAGCCGCATTCTATAATGGAATAGATTTAATATTTTCCCCAAAATTCTACAAACAATACCCCATAATAACAACATAAAAGAAGTGTGTTTGAAATCTCTGCAAATTTATAAAAAATAAAAACATAAAATTAATCACATGTACATAAATATTCACAGCCTTAGATCAATACTTTGTTAAAACACCTTTGGCACCAATTACAGGCTCAAGTATTTTTGAGTATGATGCTACAAGCTTGGCAAACATACATTTGGGCAATTTCTCCCATTCTTCTTTGCAGAACCTTTTAAGCTTCATCAGGGTGGATGACAAACGTTGGTGCACAGCCATTTTAAGATCTCTCCAGAGATGTTCAATCGTGTTCAAGTCTGTGCTCTGGCTGGGACATTCACAGAGTTATCCCATAGCCACTCCTTGGCTGTTTGCTTTGAGTCGATTTTTTTTTCGGAAGATGAACCATCGCCCGAGTTTGAGGTCCAGAGCGCTCTGAAACAGGTTTTTATCAAGGATGTCTCTGTAGATTGCTGCATTCATCTTTTCCTTGATCCTGACCAGTCTCCCAGTTCCAGCCAGTGAAAAACATTCCCACAACATGACACTGCCACCGCCATGCTTCACTGCAGGGATGGTTTTGGCCAGGTGATGAGCAGTGCCTGGTTTTCTTCCAAACATGATGCTTGATTAAGTGCTGCAGAGATGGTTGTGCTTCTGGGAGGTTCTCCTCTCTCCACAGAGAAACGCTGGAGCGCTTTCAGAGTGACTATCAGGTTCTTGGTCACCTCCCTGACTAAGACTCTTCTCCCCTGATCGCACAGTTTGGCCGGGTGGCCCCTGTTAACATGCACTTTTAACAGAGGGACAATCAAGTTGTAGAAACATCTTAAGGATGATCAGTGGAAACATAATGACAAGACAAGGCTGTGAATACTTAAGTGAATTTATTTATTTATTTTTTTAATAAAAAACTTGTTTTATGTTGTCATTATAGGGTATTGTTTGTACGATTTTAAGAAAAATGTTGATTTTAATCCATTTTGTAACAAAATGTGGGAAAAGTGAAGTACTGTGAATACTTTCCGGATGTACTGTAATTAAATAGACAAGTGTTGGAGAAACCAGAGTTTACAGTATATAAGAGCACTCGGAATTTGATTTGTAACTATGACCACCAGACTAGACCTGATAGATCTAATGGTCAACAGAAGTGTTTCAGACTTTAAATAAGACAAACCAGGGCTCTGAGTTTCAGATGAGGATTTCACAAATAAAAGTAGTTTATCTACACAGCAAGGACATCAAGGATTGTTGTCGTATTGTATGAAAAATAATGTGTCTTGCTAGTGACATGCTATGGTGTTTGTGAAGATTAGGCTTATATATCATATGAAGAAGAGTAAAGCAAGCAAAAATCATTTAAGATAAAATGTATCACTAGACACACCATGTATAAAGATGTTACATACCTCTGTGTCAGTCTGACTGCACCTGTCTTCATCCAAATAGATTTACACAAGCAAAAAAAATATTGTGTCCAGTGCAAAATACGAAACATATTCATAATCTTGGCAGGCACAAGGTTTTGCTCAACCAGAACCTATACATATAGGGCAGCTAAATATACAATATATGGACAAAATTGGGATTGGGATCAATATTGGGATCGACTTTTCCAGCCATATGTTGTTCTTCAACAAACTGTTACCACAAAGTTAAAAGCACAAAATTGTATAGTATGTCTTTGGATGTGGTAGAATTAAATTTTCCGTTTGCTTGAAGTAGAAAACCCAAACCTGTTCTTGCATGACAATGCCCCTGTGCACAAAGCTCCATGAAAGATCTCTATGGAGATATGGTTAAAATAGGTTGGAGTGGAAACTCTAAAGTGGCCTGCTTAAGAGTGCTGACATCAATACTACTGAACACCTTTTGCAATGAATTGGAATGCTGACTGCACCCCAGGGCCCCTCACCCTTCATCACTACCTGACTGTACTAATTCATTTAGTTGCTGAATGAGCACATCTCCACAATGAGGAATGGGTTATTGAAAATACATATAGAAGTCTTCTGGTCAGGTGTCAACAATCTATTTATACACTTTTACTGTGCAGTAAACAAGCTATAAATCCCATGGCATATACTGCATCTTGTTATTTTATTAGGGAACTACAACATTCGAAAATAAATGCTGAAGCAAGAACATCCAAATAAATCCATATATGGCTTTGAAAGAACCTATTGATTGGTTTTAGAAATGTGCCTTGCTTCAGGTATTTCCTTCTGAAACAGGAAGTAACACCGTGGTGTGATCAAAAGGTTTCAACAAACAATAGCATTCAGGTTTTGCATCTCACATGTTGAACTATGTCTCAAGTTTGAAATTAAGTAACTTAGTGACAAAGTAATGCTGCTTGGAATTAGAGCTTGTTTTCATAGACCCCTCCAAATAACTCACATTGACCTGACTTGGTTGTGGCCTGCATCAGTTTTTACTTTTGTCAGTGGCAGTAGCAGTAGACTTTCCCTGTTTCTCTCTTTCTCTCTCTCTCTCTCTCTCTCTCTTTCTCTCTCTCTCTCTGTCTCTCACACACACACACACACACACACACACACACACACACACACACACACACACACATAAAAAGTGGTATAACATACAGGAAATTGCAAGACCAAAACAACACAAAAACCCATGTTCCATGCTAATTATCAACTACTGTAAAGTAGCCATAATATTGCCCCATCTTTATCATGCATGCACCAAAAATGTGTAGGTCTGTACACCACCACAATGAATTTGAGATGAAGCAATCAAACTTTAATTACAGTGTAGACTTTCATCTTTAATTTAGTACGTTTAACAAAAACACAACAATTTAGAATTTAGAATCACACAAATAGAATTTACAAAAAAAAAATAATAATTTGCATGTGTTCGGTCAAACAATATTCCTCTGTATTACTTGTCAATTATCTCTTTTGTTATGCTATGCCATGCTCCAGAGGTGGCAAAAGTACACACTCAATCCTTCACTCAAGTTAAAGTAAAGAAGTATGGACATGTACAATTTTGTTACCTTGTGAATGAACCTACGCTGAACAACCACCATTTAGAACAAAAGTAGAACAAAGATGAAAATGATCAGGTGATTAGGAATGTCACATTTATCAGTCATGTTTACATCCCTGACTCTCTCTCTCTCTTATCCACATTGATTTTTGTCTTGCTTGTTGTTAGCTTCATAGGCTAGCTTATATCTGTGGTGCGTGATAGCCGGGAAATTATACACCAGTGGTCGATTGTAAAAAAACATTGAAATGAAAAAAATTGGTAGATGGGCTGGAAACAGCACACAATTACAGTCAACCTCCGATAATTTGCAGTTTGGAACTTGCGGCTTGGAAAATCCATGGGTTCTCATTTGGAACATAACTAACAGCAAGTTGGGAATCTGCAGCGGGACCGAATGTTCAGGAACGTTTGGAATAACATTTTAAACTCTGTTTTTACTAACAAATTTTATTAAACAACTTTAAAACACATTATTGTATTAAACTGACATAATGTCTAGATGAATTCACTAAGGTACCATAGGGTCTGTGGGGGTGCTTCCTAAATTTATGGATTTTCGGAACTCGTGAGGGTCTTAGAACGTAAACCCCATGGGTTCCTGGGGGACCACTGTAAAACTAAAGTGATGAGCCTGTTTTGAAAATTTAAGAATAAGGAACTACTGATAAGTGATAATAAGTGAAAATAAAAACATTGTCTAAAAAATAAATAGTGAAGTAAAGTACTCATACCATAAAACTCTATTAAAGTACATTAATTAAGTATTTGTACTAGGTTACTTCCATCTCTGCTTTGCTCTTCAAAAAATGAATACATAATATCACTAATGTGGTCCAAGACGTCACCAAAAAATTGCGTTTAAACAACAATGATAGAATGATAACCACAATATAACACATTATTAAAACTATATACTCTGCATCCATTTTAATAAGATCACCCATCTGCAACCATGCCAGTTCTTTTGCATCACCTTTAGCAACAATAAGTTCTGTAAAACTTTATCAGTCTTTTACATCATCGTGGGAAATTTTGGCTCACTCTTCTTTAACAAATCACTGAGGTATGCCGGTTATGTAACAAGGTTTTACAGCTTTTCTAAGGGCCTGCCACAGCGTTTCATTTGGGTTGAGGTCTTGAGGCCATTGCAACACCTTGATTCTGTTCTTTTTCAGTCATTTTGTACACTAGGGATCATTGTCCTGTTGTATGACCCAGTTTAGGTCAAGCTTAAGCTATCACACAGATGGCCTCAGATTGACTCTAAAATACTTTGGTATGCAGAGGATTTCAGGGTTGACTCAATGATTGCAAGTTGTCCAGGTCCTGTGGCTGCAAAACAAGCTAAAATCATCACCCCTTCACCACTGTGCTTGACATTTGTTATGGGGATTTTGTAGTAGAATACTGTGTTTGGCTTTTGCAAACTGCACTGTCCATTATGACATGTGATTTGTTTGGATGCAACTTTGCAAAACCTAAGCCATGCTTTCATGTTCCTTATAGAGAGAGGATGTTTTCTCCTGGCAATCCTTCCAAACAAACTATATTTGTCATTATCTTGAACATTTTACATGTTAACAGAGGCCTATAGAGTCTGAGATGTAAATCTTTGTTGTTGTTTTTTACATTTTCTCTGCGCATTCTCTGGGTCATTTATTCCTGGCAAGATTGTCAACAGCGTTATATGTTTTCCACTTGTGAATAATGTTCCAGATGTAGAATGATGATCGTTTCTCTAAAATCATTGCTGATGTCTTTTCTTATTGGCATTATGTTAACACACACGCAAATAATGCAGATCAGCAAAGTGCTAAAACCTGGGCTTTTATAGAGGTGGTCACACTTGCTTATGATCAATAAATCAAGAGCTTTTAATTATTAGCACCTGTCTGTAACTTAGGCTTACTGCTTACACCTTTACTTAATTTTTCACACATGGCTTTTAAGATAAGATAACCCTAGATTATTTTAGTATGATGTCCTGATACATAAAATACAAAAAAGGGTGTACATATTATTCATTATGACTGTGTCTAATAATTAATTCAAAAATAAAATAAGATAATGCATTAATGGGACAACAAAAAAATACATATTTAATCGTAATGAACAAAAATAAAACATTCGAACAGAGAAAAAAAACATTCTTGTTACGTCAAGCATGAGGTGGGACCCAATACATTTGCAACATAAAACGGATGTAAAAGTATATTTTTATCACACATACATTAATGCGTGTTTATTATAATACATTTATACGGATTGCATGTTATTGAACATTTTATAAAATTCAGCCACGCAGTTTATAGAGCACATTGTAATTGTATATTTGGGCACCATTACTGAGATTTTACCATCTAGCTTTATAGAGGCTTCACTTTTTCTGGCGCTGTAGTCCAACCCTAGATTATGACGCCACGAATCACGTGACCGAAAAAAAAAGAAAAAGAAAGAAAGAAGTGAAAACTTTGTGTGCATCCGTTCCATGAGCAGTATGGAGGTATTGTATTTCTTTCATTTGCTCAGGTAAATAAACTAACAAATGTTTGTAGGGTAAGTAGCTTTAGAAAGTCGGTGTGTGTGTGTGTGTGTGTGTGTGTGTGTGTGTGTGTGGTGGGGGGGTGCGCAGTCTCGAACACGCATGCGTTAGAGGGAGTAATCTTTTCCTTGGTTATCAAGTTGAGTGAAGTGATTCTTGTGCATTTCTTTTTCAGAAAATAATGTCAGCTTTCTTGTTAGATATCAGACCTTTAAAAGAGCCACTGGGTTTTATACGAGTCCTGGAATGGGTAAGTGCACATTTTCCTCCAAGTTTTTCTCCAAGATTAAGTAAAAAAGGGTCAGTTTCTGATCTTCCACGTTCTTCAAATCAACTATGTACAGTAGACTGATGTTTCTCTTTTGTTATAGAGCTCATAATTTGTCTGAGTGAAAACTATTTTTATAACCAATTGGAAAAACATGCTTTTATTTATATATATGGTGCTTTATACAAATAGAATACACAACAGAGTATTATTGTGTTACAAATGCATTGCACTGTGAAATTGCACTTTAAAAAGCACAGTTATAATGAAGACTGATCCAGTAAAGATTGTCATGAATTCATTGCACTGCACCCTGGATTATGTTTACAGCAAAACATAAATTGCACATAACCTTTCTAGTATTTGTTATATACGTCCAACTAGACCGTGAGCATAGGGTGAAGCTGAGCACTGTTTTTTTCTTTTTTGGGTTGTGGTGGTGTGTATTCATCTCTTACTTTTGGCCCAAACTGTAGTTTCCTTTCACTGTACGGAAACTATGTGCATTGCTCTCCCTATCTGTGGTGTGTATCGAACACACCCTGTGTATGAAGATTCTCTTGATATACACAGCCAAAATCTAAGCAAAATAAAATAAGTAACAGATGACAACTCTATCGTGAAAGTTCCCTTTTTTGTTTTTAGTTTTTACACTTACTGGAAAATGCTTTCACTTTTATCTAGGTGCAAGTGTTTTTTTTTTTCATATGAAAGTAGATGGGGGAATTTCCTGTCGTTTGATTATTCACCGAGCTGATGGTATAATCAAATATTCTTCCTTGCATAAACTGGCTTCTTAATAATCTGATCTTTGAGTGAATACGATGTCCATAAATGCCCATTTTGACCTTTTGAAGGACATAACTATACAAAACCCAAGCTTTCAGTATGGCAGTATGTTATATTTAAGAAAGAAGCTGTTAAGACTTTGTTTCACTTCCTAAAGTAATCTCTATGATATGACAAATTTAGAAGAACCCCAAAGTGCAACTTCCATTCTTGTTTCTACCTGCTAAGTGTTGACCTCACTTTAGAACTAGCACAGTCATTTGACTACATTTAATCAAATAATTCTTCTTTTATTTTATAACCCTCTCCTGCTCTTTTGTGCACTCTGTCTGCAGGTGTTTGCCATATTTGCATTTGCTTCAACTGTTGGTTATACTGGTAACACAAGATTCAATGTCCAATGTCAGGGGACTGGTTCTATCCATGAGATCAACATCTCTTTCGAATACCCTTTTAGGTAAATATTATTATATATTATATTTATTACAACTCCAATTTCAGAACAGTTGGCATGCTGTGCAAAGCAAATATGAAAGCAAGATGTACTAATTAGCAAATCTATAAACCCATATTTTATTCACAATGGAACATAGCAATCATATCAACTGAAGAAATGTACCTCAGATTATGTTTTTTATTTTTTATGCTATGTTACTTGTCACATGCATAACAGCACAATGAAATGTTTTCTTTGCGTACAGCAGCTCTGGAGCACAGTGTCTTAAGGGCCTTGCTTAAGGGCCCAGCAGAAGCAGCTTGGCAATGGTTCCCTGGTGGTGTAGTGGTTAGGATGCGGCGCTCTCACCACTGCGGCCCGGGTTCAATCCATTAGGGTTAGTGCCGGTCCCAAGCCTGGATAAATAGGGAGGGTTGCGTAAGGAAGGGCATCCAGCGTAAAAACATATGCCAAATCGAACATGCGGATCATGAATACGGATGATCCGCTGTGGTGACCCCTAATGGGAGAAGCCGAAAGAAAGTTTTAGTAGCAGCTTGGCAATATTATGGCTTGAACCCCAACCTTCTAATAAGTAACCCAGAGCCTACACGTCTCCAAATATTTAGGAGAGGGGCAACAAAAGGCAGGTAAAGCAAGTGTTACTAAAATAAACCAGCTGGAGGAACATTTTTCAAATAATAAGCTTAATTAGCAGCAGGTATATTAAGACTGGGTATAAAGAGAGTAATGATGTGCAGGGGTTCTCTATTCTGCAAATTACCACAAGATTCCAAGAATGTGGAGAAATGTTTGTGCACAAGTGACAAAGGCAAAAATCAGTACTGGATGCCTGTGATCTTTGGTCCCTTAGGCTGTACTGCATGAAAGCAGGCATGATTCTGTAGGATAAGTCACTGCAAGAAATCCTCCAGATTGCTGTGTTTCTGACACAGTTCGTCAAATCATCTACAAATCCAGGTTAAAGCGCAATTATATAAGAAGAAGCCATGTGTGAACATGATCCAGAAATGCGTCTGTCTTCTCTGATCCAAAACTTATTTTAAATGGACTGAGGGGGAAATGTCTTGTCATCAGACAAATTGAAATTTGAAATATCGGAGACCATGGATGCTGCAACCTCTGGACAAAAAAGGAGGTGGATCGCCCAGCTTATTATTAGCCTTTGGTCCAAAAGCCTTCATCTTTTATTGTATAAGGGGTGCATTAGTGCCTACAGAATAGGCAGATTGCACATCTGGAAAGGCACCATCAATACTGAAAGGTAAATGCAGGTTTTTGAGTAACATATGCTTTCATGCAGAACATGTCTTCTCTAAGGAAGGCCTGGCATATTTCAGCAAGAAAATGCTAAACTGCATACTGCACCTATTACAACAGATGGCTTCTTTGTAAAATAGTCTTGCTGCTAAAATGGTCTTGCTGCATTAAAACTTTTCATCAACTTAAAATATTTGGTACATAAAGAAATGAAAAATATAACAAAGAAGACCCATCAGATAGATTTCACTATCGGACACAAATAATACAACATTCCTCTTTCAAAACTCCATCAACTGGTTTCCTCAGTTCCAAGATGTACACTTTATTTCCAAAGATATTGGGTCACCTGACCTTTCCTGCTATATGGAAAAGTTACCACAAAGCTGGAGGCACTCAATTGTATAGGACGTCTTTAGATGTTCCAGCATGGCAATGCACCTGTGCACAACGTGAGCACCTTGAAGATATGGTTTACATGCTTTGGAGAGGAAGATCTTGAGTGGCCTGCTATAGAGCTCTGATCTCATCCCTACTGAACACCTTTGGGATGAATTGGAACGCTGACTGCACCCCAGGTCTCCTTACCTTCATCAGTACCTGCCTTTCGTAATACCCTGGTGGCTGATGAACACAAATATCCATAAGCACACTCCAAAATCTATTGGAACATCTTCCCAGAATAGTGAAGGGAATTATAGGAGCAAATTAGGAATAAAAGTGGAATGTAATGCTCAAATAATACATACCGTAGAATTAGAACGCTGACTGCACCCCAGGTCTCCTTACCTTCATCAGTACCTGTCTTTCGTAATACCCTGGTGGCTGATGAACACAAATATCCATAAGCACACTCCAAAATCTATTGGAACATCTTCCCAGAATAGTGAAGGGAATTATAGGAGCAAATTAGGAATAAAAGTGGAATGTAATGCTCAAATAATACATACCGTACTTATGACAAGGTGACGCAATACTTGAGGCAGGTTGTAGCCATTAAATTCAAAATGATGATGTATTTTTCTCTAAAATAGTACATTTTCTCAGTTTATACATTTGACGTGTTTGGTTGTGAATAAAATATGGGTTAATGAGATTTGTAAATCACTGTTTTCTGGTTTTATTTACATTTTCCACAGCATCACCATTTGTATTATGTATAATATGAGTTAAATATTATTGGATATATATATTATATATATTATATGGATATATTTATTTGGCCTTAACATTCTTTTAAAAAATACCAACCTTACTTTCTTTTGTCTCACACAGCCTTAATCAACATAAGTTTGATGTGCCGACCTGCAACAAAACAGACACAAAACCACAATTTCTGAGTGGAGACTTTTCATCTTCAGCTGAGTTCTTTGTTGCAGTTGGAGTCCTGGCCTTTTTGTACTGTTCCAGCATACTTGTGGTGTATGTTGGCTACCAGAATGTATATCGTGAATCAAACCGTGGCCCTGTTATTGTGAGTCTGCTTAAGTGAATTAAGTATTAAATTTAGAGTTATAACATAATGCAACGATGCTTTAAATTGATGTAATATTGCTTTTGGGTAACATGAATAGTTTCCAAAGTGTTTTGTATATGTGGGTTTGTTTGCTTTGTGATTGCAGTATTACCTTGCAGGTGAATGTACAACTTTAATATTTTGAACTTGTGGCTTAATTCCTCTTCAAAAATGATCAACAAGCAATGACAACGTGGCTGTGAAAAGGGAAAAATATGTAGTACTAGAAATAGCACACATAAGTTGGAACTCTCTGGTCAACAGACCTGATGAAGTTACATGTGATTTAGACATCTCTGCAATTATTGCTGCAAGAGAGGTGAATTCTTCTCACTTATGTGTAAATGAAGAAGAAGAAGGGTGTGTTTTGTAGGCAGTAGGGGTGAAATAGCCTA
This sequence comes from Silurus asotus, assembly GCA_024362625.1. Classification (NCBI taxonomy): domain Eukaryota; kingdom Metazoa; phylum Chordata; class Actinopteri; order Siluriformes; family Siluridae; genus Silurus; species Silurus asotus. The sequence continues at coordinate 3,344,855 of MU574732.1, forward strand.
GAGGCCTTCGAGAACTAGCTATACAAACACCATCTACTTTATTAAGAGCACCTGTACTCTTCATATTCTTGCAATTATCCAATCAGCCAAGCATGTGCCACAAGCTCAATGTATAATATACTGCAGATACGAGTAAGTTCATATTTGTTCAGTTAATATAAATGTAAAAAATCTGAAATTGGGGGAATGTGGGCTCACTGACAAGATGGGCTTGTTGGATTATTAGACAAAATACATTTGCTGGCATTTTTATACACAACAATCTCTAAATATGACACAGAATAGTGCAAAAAATAATCAAGTTTCTGCAATTGTGTGTGGGATATGTGAAAGGCCACTGGAAAATGGCCAGATTGGTTCAAGCTAATATGAACGTTACTGTAACTTACTCAACTATACCTTAAGCCTGATGGTTCAGGCTTGTGTTCAGCCACCAGGGTATTACGAAAGGCAGGTACTGATGTAATTGCATTTCAATTAATTCCATAGCTGTTCAGTAGGGATGAGATCAAAACATTATAGCAGGCCACTCAAGATCTTCCTCTCCAAAGCATGTAAACCATATCTTCAAGGTGCTCACTTCGTGGAACTGATTTGGGTTTCCATGTTTAAGCGAATGCAAAATTCTTTAGAATTGAGTGCCTTCAGCTTTGTGGTAACGGTTTGGCAGAAAAACACATATTGCAGGAAAGATCTGGCTACCCAATACTTTTGGCAATATAGTGTACATGAGTATATAGTTTGCATGGGTTGGACTGAAAGTGGATCTTGAGTGGCCTGCTATAGACCTCTGAACTCAACCTTACTGAACTCCTTTGAAATAAATTGAAATGCTGACTCCAACCCAAACCTCCTCACCTAACATCAGTACCCAACTTTATTTATGCACTTATGGCTAAAGATGGTAGATGATAATTGTAAAATGCAAGCAAAGTATATGCTTACAGCAGTAATTTATATTAGCATCCATTAATCAACTGTCCTTTCCTCACACATTACAATTCTGGCATTCCCATGTCGATTTCTCCTTTTCAACATCAGGAGAATTAGTCTATTTCTAACCACACTGGCCACTCAGATTCTTTTTCAGTCCATGGCCATTTTAAACCCGGGCTACTGCAGCTTGGTTTTGGCAGGTCCAACCTATGTAATGGGATCCAGTTTTTTAGCTCTTCCACCTTACACAATTGCTACGCTTCCTTCACTGGCTTTCTTTAGCCGCCCTGTATAAGAAAACCAAGAACAAACAAGCACCCACCTAACTTAATGCACTTGCCTCACATTGCACCACACATCCTCTGATACATTAGCACTGCTTAAATGGTTCTTCTACCATCTCTCAGGGTATGAGGAGGGCGTTTATCAAAACATTTTTCTGTTCTAGCACCCAGATCCAAATGCACTTCTCAAAAAAAACCAAAAAAAAAACAACCTTTTTAGCGTTTCAAACAATATTCCCTGCTAACAGAGTTTTTACACTGATGATATAACTAGTCCCCGACCAAATGAACCAGTGTCAGGATGTATTTATTAATTGAAACTTCAAAGCACTTTTGTACTGTAAGTCGCTGTGTCTAAAGGTGTCTGCCAAATGCTATAAATGTAAATGAATAACCACTTAACCCCTACTTTTATTTCACAGGATCTGCTAATAACTGGAATCTTCACATTCCTTTGGCTGGTTGCTTCTTCTGCCTGGGGAAAAGGCTTGGATGGTGTGAAACATGCGACAGATCCAACAGTTCTAATACAAATACCCGATGCCTGCAAGGCCCGCGGAAACAATTGCACACAGGGTGCCGTTCCTACTTTCGGCCCCCTCAATTCGTCAGTGGTAAGACTGCTTTGAGGACTAATACAATTAGTTTAGCTGTTTTTAATTCTGTATTTGTGGAACCTGCTAAGTACTAACAGCTAAGTTCACTACTTCCCAAGCTTGAGACACCATTCTAAAATCCTTCAGGACCACTGAAATATTAGTTCCAATAAATAATGCTATTATAGAGTTCAAGTTTATTTCTATAGCACTTTTCACAGCAGACATTGTCTCAAAGCAGCTTTACAGAGCTCAAGAATTAAAGGGAATGATGTGTGTTTATCCCTGATGAGCAGCCTGGGGTGATTGTGGCAAGGAAAAACTCTTTAATCTTTGCGTTGAGACACAACTGGAGCTGGCGCAACCTCAAGATGCCTCAGGATGGGTAAAGAAAGAGAAGCATTGGAGGAATTAGTGTAGCTGCTGTACATAATATTAACAAGCACAAGTTGATAATATTATCATCAGTTAACTTAAACCAAAGATGTTTGGTCTGGTTTTGATGAGATATACAGCCGGGTATGATCAGCATATCAGTGGAAGCTAATCCCATGTCTTCAAATAATATTTTCCCGGGGAAGCATGTATATTTTAAAATGCAAGGGTTTCTAGAACCAAACCTTGTGGCACCCCATCATTTACTTGAATTAACCTGAATAGTTTGCCATTTAAATTCAAAATAGTAACGATCAGACAGGTAGGATTTAAACCAATTAGGTTTCCTTATCGGGGGCTTAATAACTGCCAACTTGAGGGGTTTAGGGACGTGACATAAAGATAACGAGGAGTTAATAATATTGAGAAGAGGCTCACCAGCTGTAAGTAACACTTGTTGCAGTAGTTGGAATAGGATCTAACAGACATGTTGGTTTGGCTTTGATGATAATATCATACAGCTCTTCTTATCCTATACTTAAAGTATTGTTATTGTAATTGTGGAGCTTTGGGTGCGATTGGATCACGAGATGCTGTAAGAGGTTGGACCTCCACAATTGTGTTTCAGATATTTAAAATTTGATCAGTGAAGAAATTTAAAGTCCTCACTACTAAACTGCGATGGAATACTCTTTTCAGATATCCGAATTTGTGCTCTTTTAGCCACTGTACTAAAAAGAAATGTAGGATTCTTTGGGTTGTTTTAGATGAGTTTGCTCCAATTAAAACCTCCAATTACCACCATTTTCTCTCTAGATTACAGGATGCTCTCATGAGGGCATGAGTATAACTATTATACCATGGTGCAGGTGTTTTTTTTTTTTTCTAACCTTTTTTAATCGGATGGGGTAACGGTGTTTAATCTGCTTGTGAGAATAGTGCCTGTGTTGTTAGCATATAGGGGTTTAGTAAGACATTACAGTGTTCTATATAAATAAATACAACATATCATAGTTAGTTCATCGAGGTATTACAGTTTTTAATAATGAGGAAATGCCATCTGACAGCTAAATATATATATAGCTCTTAGCATTGAATGGCATTGTTTGAATTTGGTTTTGATCCGCTCATTTTGACCACTTTGGCTAATCTGAGAAGTAGTTGAGACAGATGGAATTAGGTTGAATTTTCGGTAAATCTGTTCTTTTTAGGTGCTCTTAAATATGTTTAAATGTGATTTTAGCTGTTAAAAAAAGCAAAAAAAAACCTTTTTCCCTTTTTCCCCTTTATTTTTTTTACAGATTGCTGGGTTTCTTAATCTTATTTTATGGGCAGGAAACTGCTGGTTCATCTTTAAGGAGACACACTTTCATAAACAGGCTTCTCCTTCAGCCCCTCAGCCAGACGCAACAAGGCAACCTTGACGAAAGAGTAAGAGCAACGGCTGTCCCAACAGATAGCCGTTACACTTTACAGACAGTTGTGGTTCAGAGACTCAACTTCCTGTGTGACATTGCAGATCACAGGAAGCATGTTTTTTGTCTACAGTGTCTTTTAATTTAGTTCATACACTTAGTCTAAACTGCTCCATTACCATATATCTGTTTAAAATTACTGTCTCAAGAAATCAAGCTGTGAGAAAATGTATCTGTATAGTCATGTATATGACTCATAAATGTGATCTGATTCGTAAATGCGTCAAGGAGAAAGACACACACACACACACACACACACACACACACACACACACACACACACACACACACACACACACACAGACTTCATGTGGAGCACTTTGCTTAAAGAAACAAGGTCATGAATGCAAATGCATATGAATTATATCTAGTTACTTCAGCCTAGTGCTTTCTATCATTGCTGAACACATTTGTATAGTTTTTTTTTTTTTTTTTTTTTACAAAACTTCGATTTATGATTTAGTCCACACAAAAAAAAGAACTGGCAAAAATTTTCACATTTTCCAGTGACATACCTTAAAATTGCCTTAAGGATCTGTTACAGAAACTGTGCATAAGAGTATTAGTTAATATGTTTTTGTTTTCTTTTGCTACAAAAGGTGTGTCAGTGCTTTAATAATACTCTGTAATGCAGCACAAATTACATTTATCCATCATCTCAATGCCTTGTGCAATGCTAGCAAATACGATTAACTTAAAATGAAGTGTTTAAGTAAATTTTTTCCTAATTTTGTGAAATCCAGATGTGCTCATGAATCAAATTCTATTATTTTATTTTGTGCTATTTTTAGTATAGGAGGAAACATGTTTTGTTTCGTTTGAGCACTGATGAATCTAATGAAAATTTTGTGGTTAACCAAAGCAAATTTATTTAAATATTTTTACATTAAAAATGTACTTACATTATTTGGGTGATTGTGGGAGCTGCATGATATGCCTTGTTTTAATTAAAGGAAAATTCCACCATGAAGCACGTTAAATATCTTGTTATGTGCTTAGTGTTATGTGCTTAGTAATGCTGGTGGTCATTTGTTGATTTATGCTGTATCTTTGAATTCCTGTGCCGGGTGATTGTTTTTATGCTGTAGTAAATACGTCACTGACAGAAAATCTAGCCTTTATGGTGACTGTTTTACATGCAAGTATCTCTTGTACTTGGAACGATAAATGCTTTTAATAAATAAATGAAGTAAAGTCTTGTTATTTTTTAGATAACATCAACAGCATGTGCCCTGGATCCAGTTCCAGCTTTTTCCATTAGAAAGGTATTTGGCTGTAGCACAGTTGTATGTATAGTAAACAGCTCATTAGAATAAGATTGCTTTTCAGTCCCATTTAAATGACTGTAACAAGCCTACTACTCAAAAATTACACATCTCGTACTGTTCCAAAACTCTTAATTACAATCCAATTTACAGTCTGCACCAGTCCAGCTCAGTGTCTTTCTCCAACAAAACAGTAAATGGATTAACACATGATACCAAAAGTAAACAAACTAATCACTTTTTTGTAATGCAAAGATCAACTAAACAAAAATAAATAAAAAATAAGCAAGTCAGCAAAGTTAATCAGCCGACTTTAGCTGCAATCATCTATCAGTTTTGCACTTGATCCTGAATAGCTGAAGGACACATTCAGGTTCTTAGTTCTGAACCACTGGGTAGCTTTAGCAGCATGTTCAGGGTCAGTGTTCTGCTGGAAATACTCCACTATCCAACTGCACTTGGAGACAAGAAGAGGTTTTTTCTTGTAGATTTACCCAATATTTGGCTCCATCTCTCTGACCCCATCTCTCTGGACAGTTCCCTACTGCCTTATAGAAAAAAGTATCCTCACATCATGATGTTGTGTTTCTGCCAAGTGTACAATTTCTTAGAAAAAATGCAAAGTTCAATTTTGCAATCATCAGATGAAAAAACTTCTCAGCCACAACTTGTCAATTTATTTACTAATGACTTATATAAATACAAAAGTGTATTTATATAGATAGATAGATAGATAGATAGATAGATATGTATTTTATGTAACTTATGTAATTTTAATGCATAATATTCAAGTGTCCACAAGGATGTAGACCATAAGGGAGTTTAATAATACAATAAGTACAACTGCAGGATTTTGATCTCTCCCTAGCAGTCCATTATTCAGGAGATTTTCAACCTATTTGCACACATTATAGTACTTTGTCTCACAGTGAACTAAAAATAGAGATTTCACAAAACAGGGCACAAGAATATAATGTATTGGCATGAAACTAAGCTTCGCTGACAATACTAGCCACCCTGTTACTCCAACTTGTGGGTGATAGTATTCCGCCAGGCTGCCATGTGTAGTAGCAGATTCTATTGAGAATACTAGGACTGGCAATATCAGCTGCAGCAATGTTTATTCCAGACATGACAGAGCAACTAGTGTTTCTAAACCTATAATTTGACCCCACAGCTTGCTGGAGACACCATTCCTAACAAAATCAGAGAAAGATAATTACCATGGACACTTCTTTTACTGGCTGGGAGGTAATGTGGTACATGGTGTTAAGGTCAGAACACATTAAATAAAGATTAGATTAGAACTATATTGTCATTCTAGTCAAGTATTTATCAGAACGATATAATATTCTCCAGCTGGATTCAAATGCGAGGTTTGTTTGAACTTGTTTTTACCAGTGCCTTTAATTCATCACATTTTAGTTTGCTTGAACTTTGTGATAGACAGTTTTAACATCATTCAAGGTCAGTAGGCTGCCTGGCTTGTACAGAAGCTCCTTAAATAGGCCCATTCTATAGGATTGTACAGTCATCTACAGAAGATTCAGCTGAAAGTCTTTACCACTGCCACTTTCTGGCAGATATGCACAGCCCCTCTGAGCACTTGGCCATGACTGTTCGCACCATAAACCTTTTTTGTATTAGCAAAGATTTTGGAACACCCTACCAGCTTCCTTCCTTAGCAGATCTTTTGGCTGGTATTAACAGGGTGATTTGGCATCATCAGCTAGGTCACATGCATGGATTTAAGCTCTCTTAAAATCCTTTTATAGAAAGGCTATTATGAACAAATTGGCCTTCACAGAAATGGCTGCTGTATTGGTGTTCCGCGATTAAATGTTAGGGTTGGACAAGTGAATGCAAAAGGGCTTTAGTGCACAGGATGAGCAAACACATATACTATTAAATATATATACATGTATGCAGTGGATATATTTGAACATATAAACGTTTTAGGATCTACCTTGTTCAGCTAAACAGCATTCAGATATAACAAAAATATCCTGTACACTTAAAGACAATTTTTCAGTACTATGTTTTTATACATGTTGTGATGCTCTGTGACCAGGAGATGGCACTGCGTTACCACCTTGTACGTTCTACACTAGCAAGGTCTGTCCTAGTAGTAAACATAGTTCTGACTTATTTTGTGGGTGTGTTTGTTTACAGTACAACTATACTTATAATATATTTAAATTTCGATAATCAGTCAATGTCTTAAATTCCATATAATATATATAATAATATATTCTGAATGTAATGTGAATGGAATATGGGGGGGGGCGGGCTACTATTCAGCTGATGATCGAAAGTGTGTGCATTCATATCCCAGCATCTTATAGATTGACACTATAGAGCCAAAAACCTTCCCCAGCTCAGTCGTTTCCTTTGTCACTCTTAATTTGAAGAAAGCATCAGTAAAATGAATAAAATGTACAGGCATTTCACATGCAAGTATGAACTGGGTAGTGTGTAGAGTGAACCACTGGTCCCAGAGGAAAAACCACTAACACACAAAAAGAACATGTGATTCTAGGACACATTACCTAAATTCTGTATACAAAATATGAAATAATATTGCTGGAATAATAATTAAATGTAGTAGATTGAACCATGAAAGCAAAGCTGACTCCAAAATGAAGCTGTAAACATTTTATTTAGTTTGCAAATTATTATATTCTCATATTTGTTGTCTATATTAAAACCTCTACAGCTCTGACTTATGCTTTACCCTACCCTCTGTCACAGTCTGCTGTCTACCACAGAAATTTGATACAGCCGAACCTCTCTAGCTCTAAAACAGGACCAGCACAATGCAGCATCTAATGGATATTGCACTCATAATATGCTCACTGAGACACAGGCCATGTTTCCACTGTGAGGCTATTACTACCTTCAAGACATTCACTTTGCACTAATGTGATTTCCGAGGACTGGATATATATTTGTCTCTTTGTTGGCTTTCTTTCACAAAACAAGCTCTTTTGTTGAAAGGATTGTGACATGGTCAGTGTATTTGTATATTTGTATTTGTATATATACTAAAAGTCTTTGTAAATCCAACTGTAGACAACAAACAGACGCAGCCACTTTATATTAATTGTCTAGTAGCCAGAGATTTAAAAAGAAACAAGGTAAAATACTTGACATACATAGTTGTGAAATAGTACATACATTTTACATACATTATATGGCACTTAAAAAAAGACAGAATACACGTACACAATTCAGTGTGCTTACATTATACATGATCCTAATGAAAGGTATTAGAGGCGCATAATGTAGTCAAGGCAGTTCTCTGGGGTTTTTTTTTTTTTTTTTTTGTCACAGACGTCTCTACATATAACAGTGTATTCCTGAAAAAGAGCATATAACCTACTGCTTAGTGATACAGTGCTTTGTTGCCTCCATAGGTACAGTCTGTGATGGCTTACTGAAGTTTCTGTTCTATTTACTAACTTCTTAATTTAATATACAGACCTATTGAGACACATTGTAAACATCTTTTGAGATTTCATATGACAGAAACATAAATCACAACAGAAAACCTTATAAAAAGCTCAACATCTTTTTTGTCACATGTGGAATCCAGACAACAGCATAAAGAACACTATATAAAGAAGAAGGGGGCCTAATATGCTCTGTGTGATCTACTTTCCCACAGTTTATTTTCAGCTTTAACCCACATGATCGACTTAAACAGGCTCTTCAGGATCATCTGCATATCAGGCTGTCTGTATTAAATTGATACACTTAATGCATGTCTGTATTAGAGCCAGCAGTATTAAACTACAGGAGTGACTCGGGCACTTCCGATAGAAACACAAGACGAAATGACTTGCTGGTTAAGAAAACACTGTCTTCAAGGTAAACGGTGTAAACAAACACTAAAGCAACACACAAAAGCACAAATGTACTGCCCACAAAATGCCGAATGATTAACAGATTAAGAGAATACTGCCGCCATCTAACAATATCCAAGGACTGATACTCAAAGAAAACAAATGACAATGGCGAAAAAATTAGATCTTGTTTGGGTGTCTCTCCTGCAACTGTAAAGCATGTTTTAAAGCAACAGAGACACTGGCATTTTCCCATAAAGATCACGTTGGTGAGGACGTCACAGAATTTTGGCTTCAGCTGAGGAGGCGTTTAATAGGCTTGAACTGCCCAATGCCTGCCGCTGTCCATCATAGCTGCTCTCATTTTCCAATACTTTTTTCCTGAGATGATGCTGTGCAAACCAGATGGACTCTCCTCTCCTTTAGAAAACAAAATCTTAGAGGTTCGAGTCCCTTATTACACAGGTTGTAACTGGAATGCTCTTAAATACATCCATTGCTAGTGTCCTCCGTATTATAATAATATTACCATTGAGAATCAGTGTGTTTTGAATTAGCCTGCCTTTGACTTCACCCAAGCAGGGTGAAAGCAAGAATAATATGGCTGTCAAACGATCGTCTTATGCCACTCTAGGCAAATGTGAAGCCGGAGTATTGAACCTATTATGGTGTGCTGCAGGGTATGACAGCTGAATGCTACATAGAATGCATGTTATGTGAGAATGCTTGTCGATCCAGCTTTCGGAAATGTTCATTTTTGTGTGCTATATCTAAATGACTCAATGTTTTCATCATGTTCCTTAAAGCCGATGTGACTCTGGGTAGTGGCATGCGTAATCAATAGTTAGACTGCCAAAAAATGATTATACAAATAAATAAATAACAATGGCTATCTCCTTTTTTTTTGTTTGAGATTACAAGCACTTTTTGGGGGGCTTGGTTTGTTATTAAAGATGGACCCAATCATTTTGTAATCATTTTGACAATGAGTGACTAAGCAATGACTAAAGCTAACAAAATATGCAAATAACACTGAACTTGCGAAGTTTTGAGAATCACAGATGTTTGAAAAACAGTTTTGGATTTTGTATTATGGACTGTCCTGGTGTACTAGGAAAAAAAAGCAGAGAGATGCATTATTCTATTTTAAGAGGTTATTAGCATTCAGGAAATCGCTCTCTCTATATCTCTCTGGTTGTCATGACAGACAGACTCATGCAAATTGCATTGTGCAAATAATAGGCCATATTTTCTGACAGACAATGGCGGTCGTAATGTGATTACGAGTCATTGTTAAAGGTATACATCTTCTGAACACACACCCTGCTGATTAAATTTACTCATAAGCCTGGGGATTACAAGAAATGCTATTGTGCATGTGGCATCAATTTTCAGTGATCCTTGCGATCACAGCAGCTGGCATGTCAGTTCTAATTTTTTGGTGCTTTAACTACCCAAACTTTCAATAACCAAACATGACAGAATGCTAGAAGATGGCATGTATCTAAAACATGTTTCAATGTATCCTAAATCCAGCATGTTATTGTTCTAATATTCAGTAACTGCAGTAGTATTGTGGCATTATTGCGTGTATATATAGAATTGCAACGCAGTGACGTTTAACTTTGGCTTAATGTCAGATAGATCACCTATTCACTTTACATTCTATTCCTTATTAACAACAACGGCCAATATAAATGTAACCGTAAAGCAACAACTGGATTTTCTTTCCTGCAGTTTTTTTCTTTGCTATTCAAACTGGTTTCCACTATGTTTTGACATATTGATAAGTTTAGAGGTGCTGAATTTCTACAAGCACATTCAAATCTTTGCTACGTCCTTTCAAATGCAATTGACAGTGTTCAGCAGTCACCGTAATGGTGGGTAATGGCATGCCACTCCTCTAGCTATGACTCATGACTGAAATCTATATATAAAGTGGTGATGCTGGCAAGTTAGCATTTGGGGAAGGGAGGAATAAATATTGTAAGTACTAATGATACAGGACACAAAGCTATAATCTTTCTACTTTCAGCAGTCTAAGAATCATAATATATGCTTTACATATTTTATATATTACTAAATAATATGGCTTGCCAGTGCCTGTTCATGTGTAAATGAATTTTGCCATGTACCCTTTCACCTTTTGCACTTCTCAGTGACTCATTACTTAAAGTCCACTTTCTGTATATGGCAAGACCTTTTCACAGTATATACTTAAGTGCTACAGATTAAAATGCTGGAAAGGCTTCTCTAACTTGTCCATGTCAAATTCACAAAGGAAAACTATATAACACTGTCTTTTTTTAATTAGCCTCATGCTGAAGGGTGCAAACCGCATTTCAGTTGCTCTTTTTCCAAAGACGTCTCAACAACTCATTGCCTCTGGACAAACCTCAAACAATTTGCATCCATCACAGACGGCTGTCCCGCTCTAGACAGGATCCATTCAGACCACAATGGGTGTGTCCGAGAAGACTGAGCTAATAGAGTCTGACACTGATTTCTTTCTCTTTCCTTTGCCATGCTTAGCCTCATCCTCCAGCTCCTCTTCCCCAGTGCGATTCACTTTCCCATTCTGGCCCTGCAGGTCCTTGGGATCTATGAAGGCAACATGCCTGTTGGGCTCTGCTTTGGTTGCCAGATCCTCATGTGTCGGGGTGGCACTGAGCATGGACGAATGAATACTATCCTCATGTTGGTTCTTTGACTTCCCTTGTCCTGGACAACAGAAGCACCGACAAGGGGTCAAGTACAGGTAGATGAGAACCAGGACTACACTGGCCAGGCATCCTACTAAAGTTGTGTATGCTGTGTTGAGTGTCTCACTGTTTACATTAAGAGTGAAGTTATGTACCTTCACCCACACATACAGGGTTTCATTAAGGTGTTTGCTTACAGCAAAGCAGGTGTACTGACCAGAGTCCTCAAGTTTTATCGGATTGATCTCCAGACTGCCATCTGATCGAACCACAGCAGTCTGGTTGCTTCCAGGTGATACCTCTACATTACCAGGCAACATCCAAGTCTTGGACATGTCCCGATGCCGTGTATCACACTTGAGGACCAAAGACTGCTCCAGAAAGGCTTCCTCCACTGATTCATTATATGTGCTGCAGTTCATATGCAGATTTAGTTCAAAAACATGAAAGATTTTCTTATCAGGCCCTGGAAGTATGCAGGTGTAGTCATCTTTGAAATCCACGGCTGAGTTAAGTCGTCTTATATACCAGTATGACATCAAACTGTACAGCTCACAGTCACAGATGAGTGTATTATTGTGGAAGTATAGTCCATTCCTCAGCCACGCTGGCAGGTCCTGCAGATCTTGGATGGGTAGGACTTTGATCCGATTGGAAGACAAGTCCAATAAGTTTAGCTTTTCCAGACGGGTCTTGTCCTTAACCAGCTCCAGAGGAAAGCGGGACACCTGGTTCTGGCTCAGGTAGAGCTTCTGAAGTTTGCTAAGACCTGTGAAGGCAGTGCGGTCAATCTGGGAGATGTGGTTGTTATAGAGCAGAAGCACCTCTAGATCCTCTAGCGGTTCAAAAATGTACTCATCCAGTTGCCGGATGTTGTTAGAGGACAGGTCCAAGTAGCGCAAGTCCTTAACATAAACAAAAGCTTCAGTAGAGATAAAATACAAGCCATTGTGGCTCAGTAAAAGATTGTGGAGTTTGGGGAGCTTGTATGTTGTCCACTCTGCACGTAGTCTGTTGATGTCATTATAGCTCAGATCGAGCACTGCTGTGTACTTAGGCAGGTCAGATGGCACTGTAGTTAAGTTCATTTTGGAGCAGCTGACAATGTTGCTTGCACATATGCATGTTTTGTGGAAATTCACTATCGAGCCATCAGTCCCAGGTATAGGGATAAGAACCAAGGAGGTGCAGACAGCCCACTTAATGAACAGCTCCATGGAGGATAGCATATCTTCCACTTTTTCAAGAGTTAAATCAAGGTTTATGATGATTTTAAAATCGCACTCAGATTAGCTGAGTGCAACGATGGAGTTGCAGAGTATCAACTGAAAACAGAAAAACAAACACAAAAGAAAAAGGGTGCATTCAGTCATGTATAGCTCTTGTGATAGAAAATTGTTCTCAATATTCTCTTTATTGCATGCATGCAGTAAAGGCATTTAAGCAACTGAAATATAAAGGAGATCCATTTAAGTCTAATATAGCTAAAAGCAAATTCATATTCTAAAGGACACATCCTGCAAAACAACGATCGATAAAAGCACTTGGGAAAGGAAAGGTGAGATGTTATGGCCTCCTAGACAGCAGCATTGCACTGCACCATTTCCCATATGAACTGTCCCATCTTTCAACATGCCCATGTAATGCAATGTTCTCAAAGAAAATGAAAACCAAACTAAACCTAAAAAAAAATCGAAATAAACGAATTGTGCATGTAATTCTACATTACCTCTTGAATGTTTCGCACCGGGTTACAATACATCAAGGTCTGAGGGGAAATAATGCCTAGAGCAGGCGTTTGTTTATCCATTGCCCATCACAGTAAAGTGCCATGCGTTTCCCATTCAGAAACAAAAGCCAGATGGAGGTACACCGACTGAAAAACGGAGTGTTATTCCAGGAAACAACAAAAAAAATTACAAAAAGCGATTTGAGCACGAATTATTATTTGTAATTTTTTTTTTTTTATCGCAGTTGAAGGATAAATGCGCAAATAGTTACGGCATTACGTAAAGAAAGGACGCGCGCAACGCTGATCTTTTCATAATCCCCAAAACATATTATGGCAGATGTGAATAAATCCATTTCAGATGTTTAATTTAGCCAAAAGGGTCCCGAGATCCATGGGGGTTTTGCAGATGCACTGTGACAGGAGGAGAAATGAGCTGTGATCGACCCCCTGATCAGACGCCACACTGACTATCTGAAGAGCAGCATCTCTCACTCGGCGGAGCGCATGAGCAGTCGCGCGCTTTCGCTCTGCCTTTCTCACGCGCACAAAAAAAAGAGAAATTCTCACGCGCACAAAAAAAAGAGAAAAAAAAAACAACTCTCAGGTTGCGCCCGGAATTCATTCACACAGCCTGCTAGCACTGCATCAAAATATTGCATTCCAGTTATACGCCATTTTAATTCCAACAGGAACAGATCCGTCACGTGGTAATTGTGGAGGGGGGATGGGATGGGATGGGGGGGATTGCATTAAAAAAAAATCATTTAATTCTTCAATGATGTGGCATTGTCTGTTCCAAAACGTCGTTGTCGCAATCCATATTGTATTCCATTCAGAAATTCATGCAATCCTTGGATCATAGGGGGGGTCAAACTCACTTCAGGTAGCGGACCACCTCATACCCAGTCTACTAGATCACATCTAGAAGAACTGCTTAAAAATGATTGCATTCATCAAAAAAGATTCAACCGTTCACTTACAAAACGCAGAAACAGACCAGAAATGATGACCCAGAATTCACCTCTACCTTCACCATCACTTCTTGACTGAGGAATGAATTATCTTTAAATCCTGGCTCAATAAAACAAAATAGAAGAATTCTCACAGGCATTTCAAATCAGTCATGTAAAGTCTAGAACGTGCATCACGTCCTTTAAAAATTTAGATAATGTATTATATTACATTTAGTTTATTATATAAAATGTAATGCAATTAAAATAAAAAAAATACATAACTAGGTATAACAATTGAAGGTATACACCAACCAGGTTCTGCAGTGCTCAGTATCTCTTAAAAGTGGTCAAAGGAATGAACAGTCGTGAATCAGCGACAGGGTCATGGACGGCCAAAACGCATTAATGCATGTGGGGAGCAAAGGCTGGCCGATGTGGTCCGACACACAAGTTACTCTAGCTCAAATTTGTTTTGTTAAATGTTATGCCTGCTCAGCGTATATAAATGTGCTTAGAGGTCAGTCTCCATGTGGGCTATCAGTACCACTGTATCCTGGTCACACTGAAAACCCTAATAAGTTCAATGAACTCAATCTATTGAGTAAACTCGTTTACTCAATTGAACTGAGTAATGGATTTTCCAAAACTTGTTTATTTAAGTTCACTTAACTTGGTGCTCATGTAGACTGTACTTAAATTGTTAAATTCATCTAACTTGGTGTTTTATAATTTGCACTTAAACTATTAAGTTCACTTACTTACATATTTAAGTCAACTTAATTAATTGAAACTTAAGTTAAATTAAACTGAAATTCCAAATGATTATAAATTGAATTGACTAATATCATTGTTCTTTTGACTGTTAAAGCTTTATTCAGTCCAAAAAACACATTAAATGTCATATGAAAAGTATTTATTGTGCAAAATTGTTTAAACATTAAAACATTTAAGTTTCAATAAATGAAACAGAACTGGTCACAGCCACACTGTACAAAAATGTACAGAAATTATATAAATTACATTTTAGTTTAAATTTCAAAAACATATTGTATCAGAAAACACCCAGGTCACAGCCACAATCTACAACACTGTACAGGTGGTAACGATATCCCACATTAACTGCTGCACAACAACACTGCTAGAACTTTGTGCACTTAAACAACTAAACATTTTTTATTAACAAAAAAGCTGGTTTGCCAAAGACTGTACTTCGGACTTGAGGGCATTCTGTCCCATAGACATCAGTACACGCTGTATGAGATCAAATGTGTTTGCGAGTGATTTGGGGTAATTCAGGTCTAATTTCCACATGTTCTTTTTTCACCTGCAATATAAAAACAATTGAAAATATAAAACAAATTGACAGTCATTGACAAAACATCAAAAAGAAAATTATATTTTATTATAATTAATAATATAAAAAATTTATGTTATTATTAAAACCAGCCTAAACTAGCGAATCCGGTTAGGTTAGCTAGACAATTAATTATTGATGATAAAATGTGAAGACGGACTGCTGAAGAACACTTTTTTCTTCCTAAAAACACACGATTAACTAATGTATAAAGAATTTACATCTTACAAGTCAAATTCAGTTTCTCAATATGATTTCTAAAATAATCGTCACAAAATGTGATAGCGATTTTAGCAAACACAAGGTGTCTGAAAGATTTCTAAGGATGACTGGGCGGTTCTTTGTTATATAAATGTAAAATTAGGCTTCAAACAAACATATTTGACAAATAAAATAATATTTTCAAGTACGTTTCTGCATAATAACTTTACTTACCGAGTTTAAAATGGCGAACGACAAGAAGATTAATTCCAGAACTTTCCGGCCTCAGCTACAGGCATTAAGGACCGCCTATAGGATTATTCTACCAATCACTGCACTAGTTCTCTTTTTTGCCAGGCAGAACTCCTTAAATAACCAATCACCATCAAGGTAGACCATAGTGACTATTTTTATAAATCAGAATTTTGAGTTCATAACAATCAACATTTTGTGTTGAAGTATTTTGCGGCTAAGTAAGTTAATCTAATTTATATTTTTGAGTTATAGTTAGAAAATACAAAATTTCAAGTAGTGTTAACTCAAGACTACTTGATTATTTAGGTAATGACAGAATTAGGGTTTACGCAGGTTTGTGGATGAATCCAGAGCCTGTCCTGGAAACAATAAGAGTAAGAAAGGAATACACCCTACATGGGATGCTAGAACGTTAGTCCCTTGGTTGTATGTCAATTTATAGTGTAGCTGAGTTCAAGCGTTGATAACATCTTAGGCTAGCTAACACCTACAGATCGTTAGACTTGTATATTCTATCTATAAGTAACCTAACCATATATAGAACATCAAATAAAGTTCAATAAAGCATCAAATAAAGCTAAAGCTTTGAAAGTTGCAGCAATAATGCATACAATATGTAGGTGAAGTTTGCTCAGTTTGTCCAGCTTTTGTCTGAGCTGAATGTTTTCAGGAAATATGAATATGATTTCCTGTAAGGAAATATTGTAAACAGAGATGCCTCCTGTTTCTTTGCTCTGCATTGTAGGAGGTTTTTAAGATGCAAATGTCCCCGTGCACTGGAAGAATTTTGCAATTGAGACAGCCCTTTATATGGCCAACTCCCTGATCATTGCCCTGACCACTTACTGGAACTAGGGAAATGACTGAGATGCATGCAGTGACTCTTCATGGCAATATATTACAAGAAGTCATGATGCTTTAGCGTTCCAAAAACAAAATCTAATAGATAGAAAAATGTCAACTATAATTTAGATACCATAACATGCTCCCCTTTTCCCAAATTCAGTGAAAGAGCCATGTTTATTACTATAGCTAGCTGCCCACAGTGGATTAGCTTGCTTGGAATCCTATTTGACTTGCTATCGTTAACATACAACCTATTTTGTAAAAGAAGTAAATAAGTGGTCAAGAAACTTTAAAATGAAAGTAAACCATGAAAGCAGTGAACAAGCCCCCGAATCTGGACTGGGTTGCAGAGAGGGAGTTCACTTCTCTTCACATTAGACAGGCCCAGCTGGGGAACAGAGAGTAGCTCCCACAGCTTGCTCACACTCACTCTCATGGGGGGTTGTAATTACACCCTAGGAGACAGCGTTATATTAGGCTAAATTTGTCCGAGGGCTTTGTCCAATGTGCTCACCCCCATTTAGAAATGTTTCAAACGTTTATCATCCACAGCAGTGGCATGAAACATACAAAATGTCAAGAGCCTAGGAATATCATTTACTTCAAGGAAGATGTAAAGGTTTTAAAATGCTGTTTAGGACCAAAATTGAAACAGAAGTTTCTCTTTGGGATAGCGAATTTATGAAATGTTTCATCCAGTTTTGTTTTAAGCCTAATCCTGAAATGAAGAAACAATAATTAACTAAGAAATAAAAAGCCTTTAAAAAGTCTTAAACTGACATCAAGCCTCAGGTCTGTGCTTTCTCAGAGTTCTCTATTTCAGGTTTATAATTCATTAGAGGTAATAAATAATGCAATTCACATTAAGAAATTAGTTTTTTGCTGGACATCTAAGGGAATTGTAATACAAATCCTTTTCCTGACCATTAGATAAACTGGGTTTAATGGAAAAAGTCCAGTGAGAACCTTTAAATCTTAAGTATATTTATGCCACTGACAACACTGGAATCTGAGTTCTTTATTACTGGTTAAAAGTACTAATAAAGAGATTTACCTACACTTTGAGTCATGTATTAATTATTATTCATTATAAAATAGACACTGTAAGTTGTACAAGACAGGATATTGTGTCTAATCAACCAGGAGTTAACCAAGAATAAAGCTATTGGTGTGAATTCAGAACTCTCAGGCTGATTCTAAGAGATTGTTTTGCACACACAAAATTACATTATCAACTTCAGCAGGAACAAGGCCAATACAGTACATCTGTTATTAGGCACCGATAATCATAAGGCCACTGCAAAATAGGTTTTTAATGTGAACCTAGTTGTCATGGTAGCCATGGTCACAAACCACTGTTGGTATTAAATGGTTATTTCAAACGTAGGGAAAAACATAACAGAAGGACATGACATGCCAAAAGTAACTTTCTCATAAAGCTCTTAATGATCTGTTTCAGCGTTGTATTTTCCTTGAACTTTCAGTGAACTTAAGATGATTTACTGTGGTTGGCTACTACACATCTCATGTTAAATGAACTAGACCATGTAAATGCAGTACATTTGCATTTTAAACGATTAATAATCTGTTGAACTCCAGCTCCTATTGTTAATGGGCTAGTGTTGCCTGGTAACTGTTGTGATCTTCTACGTGCAGTGTTTATTGAATAGTTTTGTCTAAGATGTATGATAGGACTTCTGCATCGGATTGGCTTGGGATGATAGGAAAGAAGGATGTAAAAGGATGGCCCCAGCTCCCTCCTTTATAATGCCTTCCTCCTTTAATATCATATTTTATTACTCTACTATAAATACCTATATGCTTTCTTGAGACACTTCTTTATAACATCTTAATTGAATTGCAGCTTTGGAAAACATGTATATGATGGAGCTCTTAAAGACAACTGTAGCAAAAAGATTACGGCAGTCTGTAATCTGACCAAAGACATACATGTTTTTATGACCAGTTGTGATTCATCCTAATGTGGTCACCTTACTAGTGAAGGATCATGTATGATCTGTATAGAAGTAAATGGTGGAAGTTACTATAATTAAAATGTTTACTTACTGTTGTTAAACATGTTTATGATTAGGATAAACTGCATATTATTTATTATGTTGAAAAAGTATAAATTCTCTCAAGCTGATTCAGGTTGGAGGGAGAACTTCAGTGGACAGCCACCTTAAGGTCTCTTCAAAGATGTTCAATAGGGTTCAGGTCAGGGTTCAGGTCAGGGCTCTGGCTGGGCCACTCACAGAGTTGTGCCTTAACCTCCAGACATAAAGAATTGAGGCCAAACAGTTCTATCTTACTTTCATCAGACAAGAAAATCACTGTCTGAGAGTCCTTTAGGGGCTTTTTTGCCACCTTCAATCAGGCATACATGGGTTTTGCACTGAAGAAAGGCTTCCTTATAGCCACTCTGCCATAAATCGCAAATTAGTGGAGGACTGCAGTGATGGTTGTCCTTCTGGAATTCTTTGACCTTCTGTCCGAGAAGGTCACAAGATCTCCGGAGCTCAGAGTGACCATCGGATTCTTGGTCCCTTCTCCATGAATGCTCAATTTAGTAATAATTTTTCAGATGACCAGCTCTTGGAAGAGTCAAACTTCTTTGAATTGAGAATAATGGAGGCCACTGTGCTCTTAAGAATCTTCAGTACAGCAGCAATTTATTTCTATCCTTTAATTTTTTGTAGGATTGTTGCAATATGTGTGCCTTGAAACAATCCTGTCTCTGAGCTATGCTGGCACTTCCTTTGACCTTTTTTTTTTTACCTTTTTCAATTCATATCCAATCAATTTAATTTACCACGCTGGACTCCAATCAAAGTGCAGTGCAACATCTAAATAGCAAACGAGGGAAATAGAAGGCACCTGTGTTTAATAAGTGGTCAAGTCTGAATATTTATGCACATGTGATATTTTTTTCTTTTTCATACATTTGCAAAGATTTCTAGAATTCCGTTTTAATTTTGGCTTGGCATTATTGGGTTTTAAGTGTAGATTATAAGAAAAAAGTAAATTCGAACAATTGTAGTGTCAGGCTGCGACAAAAAATGGACCTTAAAGACTTGCTGTGATAAATATAACCGTGAATTCTGCTGTTTACCAAAAAATCCTAAAGGAGAATGTCCGGCCATCTGTTCGTGACCTCAAGCTGAAGCGAACTTGTGTTCTGCAGCAGGAAAACACACCAGCAGGTCCACCACTGAATGGCTGAAGAAAAACAAAATGAAGACTTTAAAGTGGCCTAGTCAAAGTCCTGACCTGAATCCTATTGAGATGCTGTGGTTTAGGGGCAAACTCTTTTTCACACAGGGCCATGTAGTTTTGGATTTTGTTTTCCTTATATAAGAAAATGAATAAATAAGAAATCAGGAGCAAACACTAATTCACACCAGTGTGTGTGTGTGTGTGTGTGTGTGTGTGTGTGTGTGTGTGTGTATGTATATATATATATATTTATTTATTTATACACTGTGTGCTAAGCTGCTTGTATTGCTCATTGCACCTGCCAACAGGACAATAAGACAAAAGGAATAATAGCCTTTTGTTTGGTGGCAGTTCTCAGTATTCTCATTTGATCAGAGGTCTATCCATTAGCTGTAACAAAGATGTGTGTGTGTGTGTGTGTGTGTGTGTGTGTGTGTGTGTGTGTGTGTGTGTGTGTGTGTGCGTGTGTATATGGGAAGGGGGGGACATGTTTAAGGGGAATGTGATCTGGAATTATCTTTAACACAAACAGGGAGGTGGAGAAACCTAGTGTTTAATAGCAGTGTTTTTTAATCAGTTTAAATCTGACATTTGCAATAACACAAGAGCATTGACTAAATAACTGTCCTAAACTTAAATATTAAAGGTCTAAATGAAAGGTCTAAATGAAAGGCTAGGAAATAAAGCTTTTACTTCCTAGCCTTTCATTTAGACCTTTATTATGAACTACAAATCTATAAGGAATCTTCTTTTCCTGTCACTATGACAATATTCTGTACATTAGGGGTCCCCAACCACTGATATCATTTGGTAGTAAGTCGCACAAAAATCTAAACTTTTTAATGTTTGTTATTTCCATTTTATTGACTTTTGCATTCTACAGGAAGTTTTATTTTAAAATGTTTTCTAAGCTCCGAATGATTCTGCATTATTTTTAATTAAGTTAAATTTTTATAATATATGCAATAATTGAATTAATAATTAAATATAATATTCTTCTACTTCTTCTTTTGCCTGCTCCCATTAGGGGTCGCCACAGCAGATCATCAGTCTCTATACCCCCCTGTCCTCTACATCTGCCTCTTTTAAACCAACAACCTGCATGTCTTCCCTCACCACATCCATAAACCTCCTACCGATATACCATTATAACGGATTATAATTACTCAAATATTTAAATGAAGTTGTTGAATTAACATGAATGGAATTAACGTTACAATTATTTAGTTTGTTCTTGAAGAGTCCATTAAGAGGGAATTAGATGTTCTTCCAGGTTCTCCTGAAGATCAGAGTAGGAAAAGTTCTTGAAGGTATATTGAAATATCAGCAAATTAATATTAATATTTAACAGATTCATTCATTAGCTGCATCTTCAGAATTGATGTGGATGCGGCAAATTTTTCTAACTGGGAAGAAACCACCTGCTTTTACACAGAAAGAACAGACAATCAGCTCAACAGACATTCTCACTAATTACTAAATAAACAAAGGCAAAGTAAACGAAAACTGTTCAACCCTAAGACCAGGATCCATTTTGGAGGCTTGGAGACTGTCCTAGCTGCTAGTTCAATCTGATCAATGGTCGCTAGTTTATTGCGTGCAAAACAACATGCTGTATACTAATAGCTAATATAATTGGGCTTCGGAAATTTTTAGCCTATTGTTTGAGCCATTTAGCACTCAATGCTCAGTGCAGGTCTTTGTACTAAGCCCGGTAAAGGCATGAAATGTCAATCTTTTATTTATTTTCATCTTCAACACGGGTCTCAAATCCCTCCTGTGGATTCTGTCATAAACAACCACCCTGTAGTCACAACACTGTGCTACAAACGCAGCACAAAACATCAGTGTTTCTGTCTTCCATCTGCTAATTCCTATTTACATTTTTCCTCATGTTCTTTCCGGTTGAACAGATACATCTCAGTCCATTAGCGAGTGCAGATAGGAGACCAGGGACTGAGTCTGCATAACCGGTTGGCTAGTCACCCACATCCTGCACTAATAGCTAGAACTGTGTCAATGGGAACAGAGCATGGCACACACACTCTCACTCTCTCCCTGTGAGTGCAGGTAAAAAGCTAATAAATGTAATCTAGTAGAGGATTAAAGCCTATTGCACCTTACTGTACACGATATATGAAGATATATATTTTCCTTGGTTGTTATCTAATGACCTTCTTGTCCCTCTCTTTGAAGAGGATGATCTTGAAACTTTGTACTTATTGTGAAGTGCTTATGAAAAGTAAGCATTGTGCGTAATTAGAAACACTGCTCCATTTTGATGATCCTTGTAGCATACTGATATCATGAGATGTAATGATATGTTTAGTGGTCTTTTAAAGCTCTCTAAGTTGAATCTAATGGCTATTTAAAATCAGCATCACATAAAGTGGTTGAGAATTGTATGAAAAAATGTACAGTGGGAGAATGGAAAAAGATTCATGTTTTTGCATACAGGTCTGGTATTTTAATTTGGTCTTCTGTTTTTGTGGCCTATTTGTCTCCAGGTTTGATGGGTTTTATAGTGTAAGGTTCTTAGAAAAGAGTGAAAAAAGCGCTTATTGAAACATAAATTGATTAACATAGCTTATACAGTGAGGAAAAGTAAGTATTTTAACACCCTGCTATTTTGCAAGTTCTCCCACTTAGAAATCATGGAGACTGGCTAGGCCACGCCAGAACCTTGATATGATTCTTACAGAGCCACTCCTTGGTTATACTGGATGTGTGCTTCGGGTCATTGTCATGTTGGAAGACCCAGCCTTAACCCATCTTTAATGCTCTAACTGAGGGAAGGAGGTTGTTCCCCAAAATCTAGCAATACATGGCCCCGGTCATCCTCTCCTTAATACAGTGCAGTCGCCCTGTCCCATGTGCAGAAAAACACCCCCAAAGCATGATGCTACCACCCCCATGCTTTACAGTAGGGATGGTGTTCTTGGGATGGTACTCATCATTCTTCTTCCTCCAAACACCTTTAGTAGAATTATGACCCAAAAGTTCTATTTTAGTCTCATCTAACCACATGACTTTCTTCCATGACTCCTCTGGATCATCCAAATGGTCATTAGCAAACTTAAGACATGCCTGGACATGTGCTGGTTTAAGCAGGGGAACCTTCCGTGCCATGCATGATTTCAAACCATGACGTCTTAGTGTATTACCAACAGTAACCTTGAAAACGGTGCTCCCAGCTCTTTTCAGGTCATTGACCAGCTCCTCCCGTGTAGTTCTGGGCTGATTTCTCACCTTCCTTAGGTTCATTGAGACACCACGAGGTGAGATCTTGCATGGAGTCCCAGTCCGAGGGAGATTGACAGTCATGTTTAGCTTCTTCCATTTTCTAATGATTGCTCAGTGGACCTTTTTTCACCAAGCTGCTTGGCAATTTCCCCGAAGCCCTTTCCAGCCTTGTGGAGGTGTACAATTTTGTCTCTAGTGTCTTTGGACAGCTCTTTGGTCTTGGCCATGTTAGTAGTTGGATTCTTACTGATTGTATGGGGTGGACAGGTGTCTTTATGCAGCTAACGACCTCAAACAGGTGCATCTAATTTAGGATAAGAAATGTAGTGGAGGTGGACCTTTTAAACGCAGACTAACAGGTCTTTGAGGGTCAGAATTCTAGCTGATAGACAGGTGTTCAAATACTTATTTGCAGCTGTATCATACAAATAAATAGTTTAAAAAATTATATATTGTGATTTCTGTTTTTTATTTTTTAGATTATGTCTCTCACAGTGGATATGCACCTACGATGACAATTTCAGACCGCTCCAAGATTTCTAAGTGGGAGAACTTGCAAAATAGCAGGGTGTTCAAATACTTATTTTCCTCACTGTGTATCAGCTCAAACCAGTCTGATCTTTCTTACCAACAAGAAATTACTGCCACTTAATAGGTGCAACAAACTATTAAAACTCTAGATCAGAGTATAAACTTGTTCTTCAGTGAAGCTTATAATACAATGAGAAAAATACAGTTTAATGTACACTAGAGTTAAATGCCTAACACAGATAATCAGTGACCTCTAATATGTATGCAAATCCTAAGAGGCCATGCATTATAATATTTTTTCTTTCTTGTTTTCTCATAATCACAACTCAATTTTCTCAAGATCTTTAAATAACAAACATTGTTTCCTTGTGTTCAGTTCTTAATTTTATCTGTGTATTCACCATAAGAGCATGTTCTAGAGGAAGCATCATGGAAAATAACATCATTTGTGATGCGTGCCGGTGTGGGTGCGTGGACAACCCACAAATGTTTATGGTTATTATCCATGATGCTCTGATGATGCTGCCTATAGAACACGATCTTATGCCACATGCACAGAAATATTAAATACTGATCATGAGAATTTTGTTATGCCAAGATCATGAGAAAATTAAGTTGGGATCACAAGAACACAAGAAAGAAAAAATATTATAATAAATGCCCTATAAGGACTTCCATTAATAAGAGACATGAAGCTTCTCCTTATTTTCCAAAAGCATGTTCAATTAAAAAATTTTCTGCTCCTCATACATGCCGGAAGGCCAAAATAAAGATCACTGCAGGCCCTACTTAGTCATATATGCTCTAGAGACAGTTGTACATGTAAGTTCTATTTTCCCCCCAGTATATTTAATCATTTTTATATGAACATTAACAAAAGGCCTTGACCTATATTTTATCTGCATGATTTTGTTACCATGTGTTTTCGCGGTTGTGATTAGTACATGAAAAAGCAGATTGACACACGCTCCTTTTAAAGTGGTTTGTGATTGTTTATTGCCAAACTATTTACATTATAAGAGCACCAAAAGTGTAAGTGTGAACATAAAACTATTTAAGACCATTTTAGGCTAGCTTGATAGTTATAGATCGAAGTGCAATTTATCCCTACTTTGAACTGAAGAGGCTTAATGATAATGAAGCAGCTGCTTGTGAGTCGAGATTTATTAGGGTGGGGTGCGTTGAACCACATCACTAATGTCCTGCACCATAGCAGTTCATCAGCATTGTAGTCTTGGTGATGACACACACACGCACACACACACACATTTTTTTAACAAGCTATGTCATGCCATTAATCTTTCTGACATAATGTATTTTGCCCTGTAGCTAGCCTCTTGCCTTTTGAGAAGTCATTAGCAAATTATAATTTACATAAATTCATGTGATTAACAGCAATAAACCACAACCTAGGAGTTGCTATAAGAGCAAGTTCAGGATTCCCAACATGATTTGCTAAATTAGGACCAATTAATTTTTTCAGACATCAGTTTTATCACAGCATTTTTAAGTTTTCTGTTTGGTCCACTGAAATATTTAGCTGGGTTGTAAAAGTTGATTCAAACTTGATTACACCTACTATAGCATATATAACATATTTATAAAACATTGTTCTTGTGGTTGTTTGATTATAACAGCAGGTTAGACAGAGCAATGGTTATTTTAGCTAAATGTTTATCTCAAATTTAACGACAAGATTTCCCTACATACATTTCTAAAGTAGACAGCATGTCTGTGACATACATAACTGAGACTGTGTTACCATGCACTGAGTAATTAGACTAATCAGTCAAAATTGAAGACAGGCTGTCACCGGCGGGATGACGCCACGACCAGGGAGTATAAAGCGCACCTGGAAAGAGGACGGCTTCAGCTTCTGTTTGTTCATAAAGCGCTCTGTGTAAAAATGTTATGTTTGTCAAAGAACGAAGGCATTTAAGAAAACCAAGCACATATTTCAGCCGTGTGCGTCTCCCTGTCCCCTGTCCTCGTTTCATTACGGGAAGGGTATGGCTTGTTTGGGAGCGGAGCATTCGATTTCAGCCCTCAAAAGATGATTGCCAGCACTGTGCTTGCATTCCTATGTGGCTGCTCCACTTCTGGTGGGTGCTCTTTGGGGAGAACACTCCCACTCCGCGGTTCTGGTCCGCACTCCGGTTCATGGGGTTTGCTTATGGATCTTGCAGAAGGTTTGGAGACGGGCTTGTATCTTAGTGTCCATCCTCAGGAAGGTCAGAGAAGTTCAGTCGCTCACTGTCAAGCAGTTCCAGAGACGTCTAGTGTCATTCCACTTGGCCTCCTGTATATGAGTACCTCCGCACGATCAAGATCACACGGCAAAGCCTACGTGCCTTAGATGCATGGGGAGATCCCGGGTTCCTACTCCAAGGCCCCGTGTTAAGAGTTCCCGATCGTCTCATTGTGCTTACGACGGATGCGCCCCTAACCGGATGGGAAGCAGTCATGAGTGGCCACTCTGCACTATGTCTATTAAACAGTGTCCATCTGAGGTGGCACACAATTGCCTAGAAATGCGGGCCATGTTTCTGGCTTTAAAGCACTTTCTTCCAGACCTCAGAGGCCATCACGTGTTTGTCCACTCGGACAACACCTCGTGGTCTCATATATCAACCACCAGGGGGGACTGCGCTCGCGCCCCCTGTACAGGCTGGCACGCTAGATCCTCCTGTGGGCCCAGTGGAAGCCCCTCTCCTTCAGAGCAGCTTATATCTTGAACAAAGCAGCGGAGCGGCTCAGGGAGTGCCGCCTCCACCCTCAGGTGGTGGAGAAGATTTGGGAGAAATCCGGCACAGCCCAGGTAGACCTGTTTGCGTCTTTAGAGACATTGCACTGTCCCCTATGGTTCTCCCTATATCCACCAGCCCCATTGGGACTGGATGCTATGGCGCAACCATGGCCGAAGCTGCGTCTTTATGCCCCCCGCCTCCCCCCCGGGTTGCTCTGCTTTCTTTGAATTATTGGCTATGGATGGGTGTGGAGATTTTTTTTGACTAAGTGACACAGTGATGATTTGTGGTAAATCAATGATCCTTTACTCATCTGATTAATTACAAAATGCAGGCCAAGGCAGATGGTCTCTAGACTGGAGTCCCCCATATTTTCTGAAATTTCAAATGATTTCCTTGAAATGTTGTTCAAGGGAACTGCTTTTTGCTTTTTGAATTAATGTCTCAGCAAAATGTAATATTTTGCCCCTTCAGACCCACTGCTGACATTAATTGACTGTTTGAGTAAGAGAAAATATGACTGAGTGAGCAAAGAAGTGTCTGAAAACAGAATTGACTAGTAAAAATAATAGCCTTGTTGTAGGGTCAACTGGTGAAGCACATAAGAAACTCATGCAATATTAAGAGAGACTATGGCTCTTGGGCTTTCCTCTGGGACTGTATTGGTGGTTTAGAGCATACATCTCTGTTAGAAATGATGCTTACCTGATAATGCCTTTTTAATGAAGAAAGTGCACACTCGGAAAAAAGTGCTATTTGTTTTCACATAAATGAGATCCCAGAAACTTATAGTTATCTAGTTTCACTGTGACAAGTGAGAGAGAGTAATGTGAATCCTTTCCAACGAGTAATTACAGACAATTATGCTTTTATCTAGGTCATGTGAATTGGTTGTGGCATCATTTGGATTGTCAATCTCCTGACAATAGAACGAACACTTTTCTGTTGTGCCACTATGGAACACTGTCAAAAGACTCTTAAAGAGTTATTGATGTGGTTTAATACAAAACCTGCCCCTTTGACATCCAATTAATTGTGTTTAAAATCTAACCTTATGAATATCATTTCTCATTTTAGAATATTGTCATATTTAACCCTAAAAGTTCAATATCTATATTTTGGGCCATTTATGGGACTTAAATCATTATATGCCCCAACTTCATGTAATTGACATTTAATGTTTGAAGTTTCACACAAAACATTTACTGAAGAACCAAAGCTATGCTTGGTCTAAGGACTAACTAATAGCACTATCTACATGGTTGACCAAAATGGTCTTCTCTCTGCTGAGTTCTTGTTTATAATCCAAACAAAATAACCAAATTAAAAGTAAAATGTATTTATTTTATGGCATGGGGAATAGTGCAGCCTTTAAGGCTTTAATGTCATGAAATATTTTTTAGCACAGTAGTATTAAAACTACTAGGCATGTTCCCCAATTTATTTGTCTAGCTATTTCCTAAAGTCTCTTATTAATGCATATACTGCCATTCATAATTAAACAGCTATGATAATGAGTAGACCCATTTACTGTCTGGGTGGTGCATTTCCTCTGGGATGAATAAAATTATCCATCTTTTTAAATGTGGAATTAACAAAGGGGTGTGTATGGAGTTTCCATGGCAGTATGGGCTGATTTTGTGGTCAGCCAGGATTTGAATATAAATAAAAAACTGAGTCAAAATGTGGGTTTTAATCTAATATATGCACAGCACCAATTTCCCACTAATGGACAAATAATCTAAGATACGGCAGTTCAAAAGTAACACAGCATGCTCAGTAGGAGGTTTTTATATCCATTACAGAAACATTTTGAAAAAACCTTGGTATGACCTCATTGGCACATTGTATTTTCTGCCCTGTATCATTAAACACCTCAAACGTATTTCAAAAATTATGTAATATAGACAGATCAGTATGACTATTTTGATTTAGAAATTAATTCAATTAAATTTCAAACTCATTGCAACTCAAGCACCACATACTTTAATTTCTTAAAATTAAATTAGCAAAAAAACAAAATAATCTCAGATCTCAAGGCAATGGCACAGTCTGTTCCTGACCCACTAACAGAGCAATGTAATGAGAACACAGACGGCACAGGGAGAATGGTTTAAGATAGAATAGTTCACATAATTATTGCTCTGCCCTTTTGGGGGCTTCACATTTTTAGAAGTAATATGAATTCTTCAGCAGAAAAGGATTATCAAGGAGGATAAAATTATTATAATTTTTTTTTTAATAATATTAAAAGATCTCTCAGCTGTTGATGGGCCATTTCCTATTGTACAGTAAAAATTAGGCTTTTCTCTTGTTGTGAATAAATAAAACAGATTTGTTTCTTGGTGTTATGGAAAGACAAGTGTCATCTGCAGTAATCATGCACTCAGCTGTCAGAATTTAAGAGATTTACTGGCATAACTTGCACTTTAAGCTTTCTTCATTAATCTGAGACACCATACTGGAGTGCTTCGACATTTTGATCAAGAAGGAGTTTATTGTATTAGACACAGAGGCCATTTATTTTTCTACCAGGCTCATGTTTCATGGTTGCTGGAATGTCAAACTACATACAGTATAATATGATTACGAACAAAGCATAGCAAATAATAAATGTGAAACATGGCAAATATAATTATGTAAAATATATGACCATTACACTATGCCAGTTTTAATGATAATAGATATTTATTCTTATCAAAAAATACTGTATATAATATGCTACATGCCAAGAACAATAGTGCTGTTATGTTTAATGTCCTGTTTGGTACAACGGGACAGTACTTTACCCTAAGCAGTACGACTCTGATGTTGTCAGGATTTATCTTTTGTTATGAACAGTACAACTTAATAGAACTATATGAAATGTACATGTTTATACATATATTTATGTGTGTGTGTGTGTGTGTGTATATATATA